>JASDQU010102852.1:0-24208 GCA_032191745.1 Picea mariana | reverse complement strand
TCCCTACACATTTCTTCACCTTCATCAAGAGTCCAATTAGGATTTTCTGGAGGCTTATTTGGTGTAGGAGGTCCCTTTTTGGGTGGCATGTTGGCCAAATATCACTTTTGAGTCTTGATTTTGAGGTGGTTCTGCTAGACAATATTTATTCTGTTATATCTCCCAAGTTTCGGCCTTCTGGGTATGAAACTTTCCTTTAGGTATTTATCTGATATTTTTTCTCTACAATTCCACAGGTCTGATCAAAATTGGATGTGTCAAGTGGAATTTACGGTAACTTCTTCACAACTTGCCGATTTTTGGCCTTTCCAGGAGATCTCACTTGTATAGAATTCCCCGCACAAAATAATTGATATCAAATTCTGAAACTCACACCCAAAATACTACAGACTGTCCACGATCCAATGCAACCAGTCCCACTCAATTTGGATACTCTAGGAAGAAGTTATGATTGTTTTACCTAGAACACCTTCTTGAGACTAGTCAATAGGGCTAGTCAGATACCCTATCTTACACAGGGTGTATCTACAAATTTAAGATGACCCAGAAGCTGAAATTTTTACCACAGATACAATACTAATTTTTGTAAATGGAATTTGGAGGGAAGGGTATGAAATGTTACAAAAAAAAATTTAAAGCGAAAATTCCTCAATGTCTCATTTCAGGATGATTCCATAACCCTATCTTGTACAGGTTGTATCTATGAAAGTATAAGGCCTCAAGAGCTTAATTTTGAACACAACGTACCTTGATCCGTCTACTAAATACCCTCCAAGAGGTTTCTTCTGAAACGTTGTATAAAAAAAGTTATAGTGAAAATTCCATGGTGTCTCAGATGGAGCAGTGAAACCCCAAGACCTTGAGCTCTGATACCATATGTTAAGAACCAAACATCAATATAGCATGGAAAAACCTCAAGAAAAGTACTCAATGCCTTGAAACTGAGATAATTTCATGTAATAAGCCTCTTCGAGGGGGCAACCTCCTTTTACCCCACTTAAAATGTTCAAGTACAAGATGATTCAAAATGAAAATGTCTCCTTGGTATATATAGGAGACTAGGAGGTATAATTACAAATAATGACCTAAAGCTGACATAATTAAAATAACATTACTAATCTAAATTAAAACTAATGGCCTAAATCCAACATAAATAAAATAGCATTACTAATCTAATATGCCCCAATTAAGGGGTAATGAGCCAACATTAGGGCTTAACAAAACCACATATATCTATGTCTTTATTGTATTGTGTATCTTCTGTGTTTTATTTCTGAATTTATTTATTTTATTGCTCTGCAATCCTATTTTGCTAACAACTGGTATCAAAGCGAAAGGTAACTCACAGGAAAAGAGGATTCTTGGTTCGAGAGGGAGCAATGGCAGAAGATGGAAAGTTTAGGGTTAAGAAATTTAACGGCCAAAACTACAAGTTATGGAAGATGTAGATGGAAGATTATTTATATCAGAAGGATCTATTCCTACCATTGGGTGGAATAGCAAAGAAGCCAACAACCATGAAGGATTAAGAATGGGAGGTTCTTAACAGAAAGGAATTAGGAACAATATGACTGAGCCTCGCAGCGTTGGTGGCTTTCAATATTTCAAAAGATAAGACAAAGAAGGAGTTGATGGAAGCATTGTCTAAACTACGTGAAAAACCCTCGACGTCCAATAAGGTATTTCTAATGAAGTGATTATTTAATATGAAGATGTCAAAAGGTGGGTATGTTGCAGATCATTTAAATGAATTTAATATGGTTACTAATCAGCTAATTTCTATAAAAGTGGACTTTGATGATGAGCTCAGAGCTCTTCTAATCCTGTGCTCATTTCCATAAAGATGGAATGGCTTGGTCATGGTTGTAAGTAACTCTATATCTGGTTCAAACACTCTAAAATTTGATGATATTGTTGGTGTTATCTTTAGCGAGGAAATGTGATGGAAAAGAACAGGTGAGACATCAGGTAATGCATTAAACATGGAGAATAGGGGAATACAAAAGGATAGAGGAAAGGACTCAGGGAACCACAGAAATTCTAGGAGGGGAAGATCCAAATCCAGACTGGGAAAGATAGAGTGTTGTAATTGTGGGAAGAAAGGACATATGAAGAAAAATTGCAGAGCTCCAAAGAAACAAAGAGATGGGCAGCAAGAAAAAAATCAAGAAGCAAATGTAACATGTGATGTGTTACAAGATGATTTGATTCTTTCTATAGACAATAGTTATGAGTCTTTGGTAGTAGATTTAGGGGCTTCATTTCATGTCACACCCCATAGGAAACATTTTCTAGAATATTTTTAAGGTGATTTTGGATAGGTTCATTTGGGTGATGATACACCATGAAAAATTGTTGGAATGGGTAAGGTACAAATAAAGAAAAAGTATGGAAACCAATGGTTGTTGAAATAGGTAAGACATGTTCCAAATATAAGGAAAAATCTAATTTCAACAGGTCAGTTGGAAAGTGAAGTTTTTTTATCTCTATTTACAAATAAGGCATGGAAGGTCACCAAAGGATCACTGGTGATAGAAAAAGGAGAGAAGGTAGGTACATTCTATTTATGTACTGGTAATACTCACTCTTCTATCTCTTTAGCTTCTATAGGAGTGGATACAACACTATGGCATCATAGGCTTGGACACATGAGTGAAAAGGGGATGCGGATACTTCACAAAAGAAATTTGTTTCCAGATCTTAAACAAATTGATTTGGATTTCTGTGAGAATTGTGTTTATGGAAAACATAAGAGAGTCAAATTTCTCAGAGTCGGAAAAGAAAAGAAGAGTGAAAGATTAGAGCTTATGCATACATATGTATGGGGACCAACTCATGTATCATCTCTTGGTGGTATTCGTTATTATGTTACTTTTATTAATGATGCAACTAGAAAAACTTGAGTTTATTGCAATTGACAAAAATTTGATGTTTTTGATACTTCTAAGAAATGGAAAGCTTTGGTTGAGAATGAGAGAAGAAAAAGGTTGAAGTTTCTCAGATTAGAACATGGAGGTGAATATTCCAGCAAGGAGTTTGATGATTATAGTTCATACCATGGGATTCGTAAAGAGAAAAAAATTCCATGAACACCACAATAAAATGGTGTGTCAGAAAGGATGAACGGGACAATCATGGAGCGTGCAAGGAGTACGAGATTGCATGTTGGGTTGCCCTTACAATTCTAGGCAGATGTTGTAGATATTGTTGTTTACTTAATAAAGGAGGACCTTCAAGCTCTTTGGATGGTGTAATTCTAGAGGAGGAATGGATAGGTAAAAAGGAAAACTATTTGTTTTTGAAGACTTCCAGTTGTGAAGCATTTGTCCATATTGATAAAGAAAATAGAACAAAGCTTGAGGAAAAATCCAAGAAGTGTACCTTTATTGGATACTGTGTTAATGATTTTGGTTATCACTTATGGGATAATGAAAATCAAAAAATTATTAGGAGTAGAGATGTCATATTCAATGAGAATGTCATGTACAAAGATCAGTTGCAGGGAAAGAAAGAAGAAAAAGAAAAACTAGAATACACAGTGTTTGATGAGATCACTGAAAAAGAAATTCCAAAGGTACCAGAAAATCAAAATGTACAACAACAGGAGAAGAAGGTATCTCAAACTCTTACAAGTGTTGTTAGAAGATCTACCAGGTTAAGTAGACCCCTCGAACGATACTCTCCTTCATTTTATTATTTACTGCTGACTGATTCTAGTGAACCATAATGTTATGAAGAGGCAATGTAGGTAGACACTAAAAAGAAGTGGGATCAAGGCATGAAAGAGGAAATAGATTCTTTGGTAAATAACCAAAATTGGGACTTGGTTCAGTTTCCTGCAGGAAAAAGAGCATTGCATAATAAATGGCTTTACGAGTTGAAGGAAGAAGATGGAAGAAAAAAGTGGTACAAGGCTAGACTTGTTGTAAAGGGGTTTGCACAAAATAAAGGTATAGATTTTGATGAAATATTTTCTCATGTTGTGTTGTAGGAAAATCTCCCTGCAAACAGGTAGATATCCTCTTGAGAGCTAGACTCTTAACTCTTAAGACAAAAGGTGCTTAACATGGACACTAACTTCCGTTTAGATCTAGATAAACTAATGTGTGAGGAGGAAGGACAAAAGAAGTACCTTTTTACCGGTGTTTGTCCCTGCACAGTCCAAGTTGAGCTCTAATCGTAAACTCCTCGATAAGCCCTGTAGACAAACAAAGATACAACCAACTTCCTACTCTACTGAGATTAGCTCGAAATAGATCTATCTATTAGAGACAAATTCATGTGAGATCAAACACAAACTTGAAAGAAATAGGCCAAGCATATTATATTAATGAGAACAACAATGAAGAAAACTTACAACCATAGATGTGAGTGCAGCAGATTCATCAAGTTCCCCTTTTCCAAACCCTTGCTTAAACAGTCCACACACAGAATGTTGATGCTCCAAATGACATACCACTCATGAGTTCATAAGTTTGGTATAATTCTCAATCTCCATTCCCCCTCCTCCATGGAAATCCCTCATTATATAAGATTTGGAGACTTAACCACCATGGAGAGAATCTCTCATCAGATCCACTAAGAAAGGGATCTCTAAGATATTTAGGGAGAAAATATCTCTTAAGGATTTTGGGGAGGAAATATCTCTCAAGGATTTTAAAGAGGAAATATTTCAACCATCCATGAGATCCTCCACCTTCCCTAAAAAATAGGAAACCAAATGTGAGGTGGATTCCCACACTTAATTACCTTCTTTTTCGTGAATATTAATAATAATTCATGTGCACTTGATTCTCACACTTAATCAATTCCTTTTCCATGAATATTAATAATAATTCATGTGTACTTGGTATTTTTTCCTTCATGTAATATATCCCTCCTCCACATTGACTAGGGATTGTGACATAGGTTATTCCATGGTGTCAAGGTGTATGAGACACTGATATGACACTTTACGACACTTAGGGTGAGGTACCTAGGTGTGCAAATTTCATGTGTAACATGTTGTTAAGATGACTTCAATTAGGACTATTTTAAGTCTTGTGGCAGTAGAAGATTTACATCTTGAACAGTTAGATGTAAAAACAACTTTTCTCCATGGGGATTTGAAAGAAGAGATTTATATGTAGCATCCATAGAGGTATGAGGTCAAAGGGAAGGAAAATTTGGTATGCAAGTTGAAGAAGAGGTTGTATGGAATAAAGAAAGCTCCAAGGTAGTGGTATTTGAAGTTTGATAGATTTATGACTGAACAAGGTTATAGTAGATGTCATTCTGATCACTGTGTTTATTTTAAAAGGATAGAAAATGGAAGTTATATTATCTTGTTATTGTATGTAGATGAAATGTTTGTTGAAGGTTCTAATATGAAGGATATAAATGTGCTCAAGAAGAAATTAGCTAATTCATTTGTGATGAAGGATTTGGGTGTTGCAAAGAAAATACTTGGTATGAGAATAACAAGAGACAGGAAAAATCACAAATTGACATTGTATCAGGGTGAGTACATAAAGAAGGTGTTGGAGAGGTTTAGAATGCATAATGCAAAACCAAATAGTACATATTTGGCCAACCATTTCAAATTAACTAAGGAAATGTGTCCTAAGACACATGACGAGATATAATACATGTCCAGGGTCCCTTATTCATCAACAATTGGTAGCTTGATGTATGCAATGGTTTGCACAAAACTAGATATTGCAGATGCAGTGGGAGTTGTGAGCAGGTATATGAACAATCCAGGTAAAGAACATTGGGAGGTAGTAAAGTGGATTCTCAGTTATTTGAGAGGTACTTATACTCATGCATTATGTTTTGGAGGTTCATACATTGTTCTACAGGGATATGTTGATTCAGACATGACAAGTAATAAAGATAGTAGGAGGAGAACCACAGGGTATGTTTTTACTATAGGTGGAAAAATAGTTAGTTGGATTCCAAAACTACAAAAGGTTGTTGCACTTTCAACAACAGAAGCAGAGTATGTTGTTGCTATAGAAGCTAATGAAGATATGATTTGGTTACAGAGGTTTATGGAGGAATTGGGAAAGAAACGGGATAGTAGCAGGTTGTACTGTGACAGTGAGAGTTTCTTTCATCTTGAAAAGAACTCAGTCTTCCATTAAAAGACTAAGAATATACATCTCAGGTGCCATTTCATACGATCTATCTTGGAAGATGGACATTTGAAGTTGGAAAAGATACATACTAGCTAGAATCATGCAGACATGTTAACAAAGGGAGTAACCAGGGAGAAACTAAGTTCATGCTCAGTTTCAGTTGATCTTGAAGCATGAAGGTGAAGATGAGAAATTTTTCAGGTCCAAGGTGGAGTATATTCCAGCAGGTACAACAGCAGTGGAGTTGTTGTGATCAGTCTCCAAGTGGGAGATTGTTGGTTGTGGAGCCTGATTATATTCTTGATTCAAAGGTTTGTTTAAGTAATTCTTGGACTCCACTCCCTGATGGGGGGTGTGGGGGGGATTTCCCCCCCACAACTGTTGTGAGAGGGGTCCAAAGTGGCGATGACAATTTTTTTATCCCCCTCTGGCGGGGGATTCGGGGGAAACGCCCTCGAAGAAAAATATTGGGAAAAAATTCTGTGTAAAATATTATAATTTCATATTCAATCTTGATCGTTCCTTATAAGGTCCCATATTTGACAGTAGAAGTTATTTTTTAGGGCTTTTTTCCCTAGAAAGCAACCCTCTTTTATGAGAGAATTGTATTGCGACTATGTATTATCAGGAATATTGTATTATGAGAGAGGAGATTGTGAGAGAAAGACGAGGAAGTTATAGCAGTTGTGTTGTAGGTTGTCTCCCTTCATTTTGCTCGATAGAAATAAGGAAGGACCTGGAAATTTCTCTGGTGGATGTATCCCACATTGAGTGAACCACTTATATCTGTGTCTCTATTGTATTGTGAATATTTTGTGTTTTATTTCCAAATTTGTTTTATTTTATTTCTTTGCGATCCTATTTTTCTTGGTAAATAACCAGACTTGGAACTTAGTTCAGTTTCATGTAGGAAAGAGAGCATTGCAGAATAAATGGGCTTACAAGTTGAAGGAATAAGATGGAGGAAAAAAGTGATACAAGGCTAGACTTGTTTTAAAGGGGTTTGCACAAAAGAAAGGTATATATTTTGATGAAATATTTTCTCATGGTGTTAAGATGACTTCAATTAGGAATATTTTAATTCTTGTGCTAGTAGAAGATTTACATCTTGAACAGTTAGATGTAAAAACATATTTTCTCCATGGGGATTTGGAGGAAGAGATTTATATGCAATAGCGACAGGGGTAAGAGGTCAAAGGGAAGGAAAATTTGGTATGCAGTTTGAAGAAGAGATTGTATGGCGTAAAGAAAGCTCCAAGGCAGTGGTTTTTGAAGTTTGACAGGTTTATGACACAATAAGGTTATAGTAGATGTCATTCTGATCACTGTGTTTATTTTAAAAGGATAGAAATTGGAAGCTATATTATTTTTCTATTGTATGTAGATGAAATGTTTGTTGCAGGTTCTAATATGCAAGATATAAATGTGCTCAAGAATAAATTAGCTAATTCATTTGTGATGAAGGATTTGGGTGTTGCAAAGAAAATCCTTGGTATGAGAATAACAAGAGACAAGAAAAATCACAATTTGACATTGTCTCAAGATGATTATATAGAGAAGGTGTTGGAGAGGTTTAAAATGAAGAATGAAAAACTAGTTAGTACACCTTATGCCAGCCATTTCAAATTAACTAAGGAAATGTGTCCCAAGAAACAAGAGGAGATAGAATACATGTCCAGGGTCCCTTATTCATCAACAGTTGGCAGCCTGATGTATGTGATGGTTTGCACAAGACCGGATATTGCACATGTTGTGGCAGTTGTCAGTAGGTATATGAAAAATCCAGTTAAAAAACATTGGGAGACAGTAAAGTGGATTCTCAGGTATATGAGAGGTACTTCTACTTATGCATTATTTTTTGTAGGTTCATACATTGTTCTAGAGGGATGTGTTGATTAAGATATGGCAGGTGATAAAGATAGAAAGAGGAGTACCACATGGTATTTTTTTACTGTAGGTGGAACAACAGTAAGTTGGATTTCAAAAGTACAAAAGGTTGTTTCCCTTTCAAAAACAGAAGCAGAGTATGTTGTTGCTACAAAGGCTATTAAAGAAATGATTTGGTTGCAAAGGTTTATGGAGGAATTGGGAAAGAAGAAGGAGAATAGTAGGTTGTACTATGACAGTGAGAGTGCCATTCATCTTGCAAATAACTTATCCTTCCATTCAAAGACTAAGAATATAAAACTCAGGTACCATTTCATACGATCCGTCTTGGAAGCTAGACATTTGAAGTTAGAAAAGACACATACTAGCCATAATCCTACAGACATGTGTTGAGATCAATTATTGCTTCCAAAATTTCCCTCCCATTTTCTATTTTCCCAAATTATTTTCCCTCTTCTATACTTACTCATTTTGCCCATTTCCTTTTTCCCTTCTATTCTCCCTTTCTAGTTCTTATACTTAGTCATTTTTCAAAAATTAAGGGTTTGTGGGTTCCTGGATTGGTGGAATTGCATATCTTCATATCCATCCATACCCTCACATCACGATTCCAACTGACTGTCGCGTTATCCTATACTTATCCGATTTGGAAATCGCAGGTTCCTGGGTTGGTTGGGTCAAGCTTTCATATCCCATGTTTCATGATATACATTTTGAATCCAAAATATCCGCGATCTATATTTTTACCATTGGACCCCCCCAACTCCTAAGCATCTCATCTCTCTTTTGTTAGGTCTGACTGACCACGTTACAACACTTAGTCATGTTTTCGACCTTTTGCAGTCGAAGGTTCTCGGGCTCTCAAAAATATCAAATCCTATTTCGCTCTCGTCTATCCTCGCCACCTTCACGTGTTTCCTAATACGCATTTATTATAATTTAATGCTAACAACTCATCGTGCAGGTTCCGTAAATATTGTCATTAATAAAATAAGGGCTCGAGGAGATCTCCTATTAAAATGCATTAAACTAGGATTTGTGAAGGATTATATTATCCCTCTCAAGCGTTCATTTTAAACATTATCTGGAGAAAAGGAATGTTTTTGTCAACTTATGGAAGCAACTCGACAATAGTTCTATGGAGATACATTGAACATTTTTGGGCGTGAGGACCAAAACTTTCAGTGGTCTAGAGCATATTCTTACTACTCATCCCCTTCTTCCCAGAAGGAAGTAATCTGGACGTCTAGAATTGCTCGTGCAGGATGCGTCACGGAGGTTTTCGACTCTAAGGATTTGGTCGCCTGGTGTGTCGAGAGATATATTCCAAGCCAACGGATCATTCAATTGCGGGACCATTCCCCTGTCTCTCTGTCACCTAAAGTATTGCATAAGATGTTGAGACTTCCTGACCCAATGCTTACGTTCAAGGGTGAAGATTCCAGAGAATTATTAAACAAGCATGGAAATGTGTTAGAACTCTTACCTGAGTTCCTGGAGAACCCAGCGACCGTCCCCGAGGACATCACGAGATTGCAGATTGGCGCATTTAAAAATATTTTTCGAGAAATTGCTTGGCTTTTCACGAGGGTAATATGACAAGAAACTATAGCCAACATTTCTTGCATGATTGTTTACATTTTGTACTTTAAGGTCAAGGAACGGAACATAGTCAATTCGGGAAAGTTGATTTCCATTGAAATCTCTTCCCAATTGTCACAATACAAGAAAGAAAATAAATTATTTATGTCATCTTATTTGGTTTTCGATCGTTGTCAGTTTCTGAGATTATCTGTGTGTAAGAAGGTAAACTATGAATTCGACCTAGTAACCTTCTGGTATCAAACATTATGGAGGAACAAATCCTCCCAACACTTTTATGAAGTTATTAATGATTTTGTCTCATTTTTTAAAGGTTTGTTGTTTGGAAAGGACACTCCTCGGATGTTTGACCAGGCGAATAAGTTCTTGGATAGGAAGGGGACACTAGAACAAATGGAGAATTATAATTTCATAAGTATTTTCGGTTCTAAGTAAAATCCTTCCTTCCTTCCATGCCACATATCTGACAAAATGTTTGTTACTGAAATAGCAAGGTAGTACAACTATTGGTTGCCTTTTTTCCATGAAAAGAGAAAAAATCAATTCATATTTCTATATTGGAAATTTGGGGATTTCATATTCATAAATATGAACAATATTGATGAATTTGCAGGCCACTTCCACAACTTGAATCTAAGATATGTTGAAAGGGTAAAAGGGTTCGACCCTAGCAGAATTTTTGTAGAACATCTGCTGACAATTGGCTTCAACAATTCTTTTATTACTATTATTCTGAATGAAGATGGAGATAATGACTCGGTAACTCCTTCTCATGACAATGGAAACCTGGAAACAATACTCAGCACCAATGAATCGTACAAATAGAAAGGAAAATTTCCTGGCGAGAAGAGTGCCTAATCCCCAACTGTCACTCCAAAAAGTACAACATCTTGAAGAATTGCTCCAATGGCCCACCAAATTAAGAAAGTGACCCACATTTCTTCAGGCGGAGGAGGAGATAAGAACCATCCTTAGAGAAAAATTGAAATCTCCCATAAACTTCCCTTGAGGAAGAAAAGAAAAAATAGTGTGCAAGAAGAGGAGGGATCTCAAGCCGAAAGAGACATCGGCGACCTCTCCCTCAAGGATTTGGAACTCGATATTGACAGAAAAAGTGTTCCCCAACATTAATCATCCAAAGGACACAATTCACCAGAATCCTCTGATGGAAATAATTGAGAGCAAGACCTTCAATGAAGAAGAGTATTTTGTATTATAGAGCGTTGTTTTTTACAACGAGTCCAAAAATTTAATTATTGAGAAAAGAGATGTAAAGAATAAAAAGGGGAAATCTCGTTCAGATATTAACCTATGAAACATGCAACCTTCCCAAATTTCCCAAATTCATTGAGAAACTAGAGATGCTCTTGACGATTCTATTGGAGGCCTTGAAGCAGAAAACGCCAAGTTAAAGGAAAGAGTCAAAGACTTGGAAGAATCTTTGATGCCTCTTCCATTACTTGCTAGTCCTTTAGAAATAATTGGGCCTACCACACCTGCAACAAAAATGAAAGGATCTTCAAKCTTGTTCACATCATCCAAGGGCTATGTGGAGAAGAACATTAAGAAAAGAATGGAATTAATTACAGAGGCTTCGGAGTTTTCAAAGAACATGGTCTCTTTTGGAATGAGGGCACATGCCTTCCATGAATATTTAAAGGTGGATTTTAAAAATGAAGAAGGTGTTTAYCTTGACACGATCGTACCCTTAGATTTTAAAGTTACCAATATGACAGAGTTGAGAAGAAGAGAGGAGTATCTTCCTTCTCTGAACTGGATAAAACAATTGAAAGAATGATGGAAGGGAAAGGTTAAAAACTTGAATACAATTGTCCAAGCATGTAGCCAATCCATAACAGGAGAGAAGAATTATTCAAAAGGCTAACTAAGATAGACCTATCCGGGAGCACCAATGAGGTCCAAGACCCCAAATTGATTCTCAACTCCTTGTTCCTAACCAAGCAAGCCTTTGAAGAACAAGTTGAGATATTTAAAGGGTTATCATTTGAAAAACTATATGGAATTATTAAGTAAATGAAGATGACATAGATAACTGGCTAATGGATTACTCAGTAAAAAATCAAGATATTGAAGAAGCTTTGCATAATATTTCCATTGATCTAAGGGACTTGGAGGGCGATATTTTCAATATAAAAATCTGGCATGAAATCAATGTGGCACCAATGAGAAGCTACATCGAAGAGTGGTTTAAAAAATCTATCGACAAACTGATTGATGAAGGGCAAAAGGCAGTTGAGATGGTTTCTGTAACTGTCGATGAAATAAATCAAAGGACATAAGCAAGCAAGTGACAAGAGAGAGATACTATCATATTAAGTTCATACTGATCACATCCTTCTTTATTTATTGAGTTCTTGATCCATTTACTCCACCTCTTTAACTAGAAAGGTTTAACCGACGACTGATAATTTCCTTTTTCTTCTTACCAGGTCTTGTTTTCTTCTGCCACCCACTTTCTTCCTTCTACAAACTTAATTATTATATATATTTTCTTTATGGTCCATGGGAGCCCCAATCCCAGTCTTTATGAAAAACGCATTTAAATTTTGGAGAATATGTAATAAACTATATATTTTTTAGAAGTTTCAAGAGAGCCATTTTCGGAACAATCTCGACTGTACTTTGTAACCCATTCTTCTGAATATAAAGTGTTTGAGTTTGATATATCATTATCTTTATTTGAGTTTCCCATGTATCACTCTATCAAAGTTCTCTTTTGCATGCAGATCATTTCATTTTATTTTTTATGTGATCAGAAATCTTTAGCAAAACTATGATGGATTTGAGGAATTTTTGTTTATTTACTTTAAATGTGTGAATGTGTGTGGTTCCTGGTCCACTCTTAGGAAATTTCTTTAAAAGAAAATAAAACATTTTATGTTTTTACATTTTTACTTTCTTTTGATTACCATGACGAACTTTTGTAAAAGTCCCACAATCTGAAGACCTAGAGTCCAACAAAAACCATAACAGATAAGTACCACCTCTATAAAAATGCAAGGTGATTTGTATCCTCATGAGGTTTCCATTTTGGTCCTAATGGATTCAAGCATCAACATTTTTGGTGACCATACTGGGGACATGAACTGAAATTTGGAACCTGGCCAAGCATTGTGAAAGAATATGTGAAAGAATATATGGATTTACCCCGAGGTAATCATCCCTATTTAGAAATTGGATTGAATAATCAACAAACAATTTTACACCAGATGTACAATCTAGTAATAACAACAGCCTAGACTTGAGAATATTTATAAGGGTCATGGAAGATATTAGTCCAAGAAGAAGAAAGAGAAATCCTATGAAGACAGAGGATAGAAGAACGACAAGATCAAAGAAATCAAAGACTAGCTAGAGCAGCACGAGAACAAGGTCGAGATTGAAGCTAGATGAATATAAGGGGTCCATTACCAGAAGTAAAAGTAAGAAACTCTCTATTCTTAGCAGTAAAAGGTCTAGCCCCGAAGTCTCCCTAGACATGGCAGTGAGAGACTAACAACCCCGATACGAGCATCATGAGGAGAGACAAGGAGGTGGAAGAGATGCCGCAAGAAATCAAGGAATCCTAGGGTTTGGAAATAGAAGGAGGGTAAGAGATTCCCCTCTTAATCTTATAGGTGAACAACATGAGCTCCCTGTTCTCCCTAAGGGCACCTTAAAGGAATTTTTTGGAGATGGAAAAATCGATGCAAAGAGGCATCTACACTTATTTCTTGATGTTTGTGACTTTCAACGAGTTGAATATGGCGACGTCATGGTAAGGTTGTTTCTGCAAACCCTATCAAAAAGATCTTATGAATGGTATAAAATGTTACCCAGTAGATCCATTCGCTCATTTAATGACCTCAAAGCTATGTTCCTAACTATGTTTTCCCCTCCAATTGCTTACCATACTCTCCTCACTGTCTTCACCCAGATTAGGTTGAGGAAGAACGAAAGGATATGTGATTTTAATCTCAGGTTCAATAAAACCTTGAGTAGAGTTCAAGAAGATAAAATACCAAATGACCTGGTCATTATCGGTTTTTATAAGAATGAAATGCTCGTGAATGTAAAATATTCCATCAGAACATACCAAATGGATACTTTGGAGGAGGCAATGGCTAAAGCCACCGAGACGGAAGAAATTATAATTGACACGGGTGTCGAACCCAAAATTATACTAGGAAGAGTACAAAGGTATATGGGGGGATTAAATATAGATAATCAAGGAGCTTCTAGTTCAAGAAAGAATGAATAATTCAAACCTCGAGCAGCTCAGAACCAAACGGCGGGAGGAGGATTTTTAAAGGAAGGATATCTGACATAAAGGTTCACCCTGTGGCAGCGCAGGAAACAAAGAAAATAATTGAAATTACATAGATGAATAGAACCATCAAACAAATGTAGAACGAGATAACTAGACTGAGAAGGGGAGATAATTACATGCCAAACCCAAGAATGCCAATTCTCGAGCAAAGCAGGAACCCTCCCATCGAAAACAACGTCAGTTTTGAGAATACTGATGACCCACAAAGACCAAGGGTTCCCAGATAGCCTACTCCAAACACAGTTGTTCTGGATGATGTCAATGACGAGCAATTAATTGAACAAGAAAATGATTACTTACCTGATGAAAGCTCTAAAACTGTGCAAATGGACAAATGCGAGACGTCCATGTATATATTTGGAGAGGGCGAAAATGATCTTAACTCGCAAGAAAACATCTCCCAGACTAGAGGGTTTGTAAATAAACCAAAGAATAAAGGCGACTATAATAAGGAAAAAAAAAAAATGAAAAAGTGTTGAATGAGAAAGTGACAGATGGAAATGGAACCAAAAGGCAACACTTGGCTTTAAGCTCCACTCAAATGATGTATAATTTCGTGGAGGACCTAAGTAAATTGAGTATACGTATGCCTTTTACAGAAGTGGTAAATATTCCTCAAAAAAGACAGAACATTTTGAAGTTTTTGGATGATCCATCGGAAAGAGCTAAAGTTGTTGTTACCATTCCAAAACAAAGCCAGAGCCCGTCAACTACCAAGCTGAGAGGAAAAAAAAATTCCTTCTACATTTCAATTGAAAATCATGATGTTGCATTACATAATCTTTTAGTTGACACTAACGTGACAAATAATATAATGTCGCTTGTGGTCATGGAGGCATTGGGAATTAATGGCACTAAGTATTATGAAACTGGTGAGAGAATATATGCAACTGATTCTAGAAAAGTTCAAGTGTAAGGAGAAATCAAGGCTTTTTATGCTTGGATTACAGCAGCCCCCCATATCATTACATTTTTCAATATTATTGTGGTAGAACTTCCTCCAGCATACGAAATTGTGCTGGGAAGAGACTGGACATCCATGATCGGTAGATATATAATGAATGACAGAAGTTGTATGATGATACCAGGCAAGGAGAGAGTGATGATTAAAGTACCTCGTGAACCCAGAAAACCCTTCTCTTTCAAGAAGAAAGACAATGAATTAATGGAAGAATATATAGATTTAGGAATTGGAAACTATGGTATCCTAGACATGGAGCACAACAAAATCCTAGAGTGATTTCAAGGCTTGGGAAATCAATAATGTTTGTTTGAAGGCTATTGGAGGATGTCATTTGATGGAGCCTGTTCTAAATCTGGGAATGGATATGGAATTGTTCTTTTGAGTCCAAATAATAATATGCATCCCCATGTTGTGAGACTAAAGTTTTCATGCACAAATAATGAGGCAGAATATGAAGCCTTGATCCAGGGGATGATCCTTGCACAGGAAATGAAAATAGAACATCTCATTGTGACTGGAGACTCATATTTGGTCATCAATCAGGTTACCCGAAGGTACAAAATCAAAAAGGAAAGACTTAAGTTGTATTTCAAAAGAGTTAACGAACTGTTGGAATCTTTCAGCTCCTTTAACATTGCTTTCATTCCAAGGGACAAGAATCACAAGGCCAATTCACTAGCCTTGGCAGCCTCATTATCAAACCCAGACTATGTCCAAAGCAAAATGTCTTTCCAGGTAGAAAGATCTTTTCGACCATCTGTGCCCAATAATGTTGATTACTTACAAGTATTTGAGAACGATGAACAGTTGGAAATTTTGTTGTTAAACGATGATGATGAACAAGATGATAACTCATCTGTCTTCCCAAAATACTGTATACAAGTTGAATATTTGTTTACAAAATATGATCATGCCAAGAATATCCTTGAAGAAGTTTCAGTTTGAAAAGTGAAAGAAACAAGAAAAGTCAATATTGGAACGGAAAAGTCCCCGAAATATGTCAACTTGGGAGTCAATTGCACCATTGAATAGGTTGATCAATATGTTGTCGTATTCAAAGAATATATTGATGTGTTCACTTGTACCTATGATGATTTGAAATCCTACGATAAAACTATATTCCATCATATCATTCCTTTGAGGGAAGAAGCGAAACTAGTGAAACAAAAAATAAGTATGATGAATCCCAAGATCACACCTCTGGTAAAAATCGAATTGGAGAAGTTGAAGAAGGTAGGGATAATTTATCCCATTAGACATTCATACTAGCTTTCAAATCCAATGATTGTAAGGAAAAAGACTAGGGAAATCTGGAAGTCTATTGACTTCATAGACCTTAACAAAGCAAGCATAAAAGATAATTTTCCTTTGCCTAACATGGAGTTTCTTCTACAATAAGTTATTGGATTGTCTTGCATGTCCATGTTGGATGGTTTCTGTGGATATAACCAGATCTTGGTGGCTGAGGAAAATAGCAAAAAGACAACATTTATCATACCATGGGATACATATGCATATGCTAGAATGCCTTTTGGTTTGAAGAATGTTGGAGCCACATTCCAAAGTGACATGGATCATGCGTTCAACAGGTTGATAGGAAAGTTTATGAAAAAATACCAAGATGACTTGATGGTTCATTCAAATAAAAGGGAGGATCATATCCATCATTTAAGAAAGGTTTTTGAAAGATTTAGATTACACGACGTTTCTATGAATCCAAAGAAATGCTTGTTCATTGTAACTCAAGGAAACTTGTTGGGACATATTGTATGCAAGGAAGGGATTTACATAGATCCGAAAAGAGTTAAAGAAATAAACGAGCTCAACCCTATTGAGGAAAAGATATGAATTTATCTTACTCAAGCATTTTTTAATCTTGCTTGGCTAAGGCAAGATAGTCAAGAATATTACCCTATGTTTATAGCCTCAAAATGTGTTTCCCAATCCACAAGTATTAACTACAAGGGATTAGGCTGATTTTTTTAAATAAAAGATTATTGCAAAATATAACATTTTTATGTAATTTTTTGAATATAACAAATTGCAAAAGTAAATGTGGAGATCAAAAGCAAAAATACCAAGTCATAGATTAGCACAAATGAGACAGAATAGAAATCGCTTTATTTCATTCCAAGAAATCAAAAGTATCATTCTCTTACAAAACTCCCTGTGAGGGCATGGACCAAGGTCAAACTTAGAAATCCCCGATGAAAACCATACAAAAGGACTCTAACAAGAAGTAAAAACTGAACTTTAAAATCTAGATCAGCTTGTCACAGACTGTTGCCCACTTGACTCTGCACAATATCCTTTATCAGTCATGAAACTCAATTCCTAAATAAATAAGTCTACACAAACTATCAAAGATAGATCAACACCTCTTAAAAAAACATCTGAATGATATGGTTCAACCTTGAACCTTGTTGTCTACAATAGGACCCTACTGTCAAAAAGAGAATTAGGCCTTTAATGAATTGAAGAATGAATGAAAACTAAATATCTCAATAAAACTCAAAAGAAAACCTTAGTTTGTTTTCTCCTTCTATTCTCCTCTTTTTCTTCCTTCTCATTTGGCTTTTATGCATTTCAAATTAGTTGAAGTAGTTCAACTACCTCATTTAGTTAAGTTAACTAAAACTTAACTAATCTTTAGTTTAGGGGAAGAAATAATAATAATAATAATTAAGGGTCTTTTTATTAAATAATAACTAGTAGGTGGGACCCCTTCTGACTCTCTTTTATTTCTTAACAAAAATAAACATAATTAGACAATCAAGCATACACATGCCTCCTTGTGGCTCCCATAATTAATTCCACAATTTGAAATTTAAGTATCAAAGATATTTCAAATTATATCCAAACATGTAAATATCCACAATATCCAAAAATAGTTTGTTGTCCAAAACTTTCAGCAGTCCACTGTCCTCAACAAATCAATTATAAACACATAATCAAAAACCATATTTTCCACTTTGAGAGGCAATTCTTCCTTTGTTTTTGTTGTCCCCTTTGGATTTCCCTCAATCAGCCTTAGGTTGGGTGGAACCTTGAGGCTTGATCTCACTAATGACATGGGAGCAGTCATCCCTCAAGTGCATACAGGAAGACACCGACTTGGTTGAGTCACTTGAAGGAGAGGAGGGAGCAGCAACAGCTTTACCTTTATCATGCACATGGTGAGCCTTGGTTTTGATTATTTTGCTTGCATGGGAGGACTGTACAGGTGAGTGTGCAGGGGAAATTTGAGCAATTGGGTTTACAGGTGGAGGAGGAGGAGGTAATGACAAATTTGGCTAGCCACGATGGTGGGAGACTGTTGGGTGAAAAATCTCCTGCCATCCATCATTCTTGGGGAATTCAGGTTGAAAAGATACATGGGAAGGCATGGGGATACCAGGAACATTTTGCGGCTGGAAAGAAGGCCTCTCTAGTATAGGCTCGACTATCCCTTGTCCAATCCAATTGAAAAATCCATCTTGAAAGAGTTGGTTTAACTCTTGAGGATCGACATCGAAGTGTATTGAGAATCTGGGCCTTCTAGGCCCTCTGTTCTAGTTCCCTTTGCCCCTATTGTTTCGGCCATGAATTCCTCTACTGAAGAAGCTCATCATGTCATGTATGCAACAATTATTAGCAACTAGCTCTTAACAGACCATACATGACATTCTCTTAATATGAAACAAATTCTGGCTCAAAAATTAACATCAGACCCATTCATTCCAATACATAAAATTTATTTAATAATTGTCATGAGTAGGAGGTTAAATAAGGTTCATGGGATATCTGGGGGGATTGTAATGAGCGAAAAAGTGATATCATGATAGGGAGTAAGAACACGGTTACTGCTCGATGATTCATTAAATAACTGATTGTGAAACAATACTAAAACATATCAGGTGCCATATATCTCTGTGTCATTTTTTGTTACTTTCATACAAATTTTTAATTTAATTTCAATGAACATGTCCTGCAAAATGAATTTGGGATCATGAGGGGATTTATAATGAGCGAAAAAGTGAGAAAATGAGAGGGAATTATACAGATATTTTTCGTAAAATAAATTAAATCAATCAACTATCATAAATTTGTTTTAAATTCAATCCAAAAAGCATCCACTTCCAAGACCAAAACATTTAGTTGTTCCTCAATTTCATATGAATTGCTTGATGTCTTCAATAACAATTTAATTTCCCATAAATATTCAATCTATACCAATTTGTACATTCTATATAATGACTATGCAAACATTTCCAATTCCATAGTATTGCATGCTCTAATGTGTATCTCTTCTTTTAAAAACAACCATAATATGCACAGTGATTCCATTTTCTATATCCAATATCCATCCCTGGAAATCGAATAATAATAGTCTCGGGATTAATCAATCAATAATCAATTGTCATCAACAAAAATCAAGCCCAATTTAACCACACACAGGTTCCTTTTTAAATCTGGACATAACCAAAGAATGTTTAATGAATCTATCATACACACAGGTCTCTATTATGTAATTGACATAATCTCGATTTGACAACAATAGTCAACCCAAAATGTGTATCCCTCAGCTTGATATATGTGTGCATTAATATGTACAAACTTCCTTTTAAAACAATCATAATATGCACGGTGATTCCCATAAGATGTATGAAGAGTACAAAACCATATTTACACATAGGTGTCCCTTTTAAACTTTGACAAAATCATGGTCATGCTTGGTGAAAAAATCACTCACACAAGTATCTTTGAAACTTTAAATGTAATCATTATCATGCTAGGATTTAACACAGCAAGAAAGACCATAATCAACTAGAAGGAAATCTCTCGGGTTGTAGGTAACCATACTTTTCTTCTTGTTCAAACAAATTCATCATAGAGAGGAAACACATAGATTCGACCAAGAGATGGTCTTTGAAGTGAGAGAGATTGTGCCTTTAAAATATCCACAATCCTTAAACTCGTAACCTAAAATATTGATAGACCCCAAAAGGTGCCCGAGGAAGGTAGAAGCAAGTCAAAATCAAGTCGGGCTCTTTATAATTTAAATGTAGAGAGGAAACGAAAGTCTGCTTGACTTTAAAAAAAAAACACAGAGAGCTCATAACCTTTTACATACTCAAGAATTTACCACCGAGAAGAAACCACAGGTAATGAATATAATCTTGGAAGAAGAGAGAGCCATGCTCTTTTAAAACACCACAGTCTTTCAACTTATAAAATCCAAGATCTTGACAGAACCATATGAGAATGCCCGAGTGGAAACAAGGCAATTCAAGCTCAATAACCCAGGAACACACAGATGCCTCTAAAACTTTATTGCAAAGAGGAAACGAGGGTTAATTTAAATAATGAAGGATACTCAAAAACACTGAGAGACCAAGTCTTTTTCCAACTCTCGGGAGGTCGATAACTTTCAAAAAATAATTGACAGTGAGGATTCGCAACATAACAGTCGTTCATTATAGCAGATATGAGATGAGCGTGTGTTAAAAACTCTCGTGAAATGAATGCTAGAGTGCAACTCATATCCATTTGATACATACACATGCCTCTATTAAACACTCTGAACAAAACAAGATTGGATTATGGAAAGATTCTGGTAAAATGACAGTAAAGAACAAGACATACAAACAATAGCTCAGGGCTTAGCCAAAAAGAACCACACCACTGTCGACGGTTGCATTTCAACTTGGATAAAGAATCACAACAACGACCGAGAGGGAAAAAGGGTTGACAACAACTGATACACAGACTGGTGGTTAAAACCCCTCAACAATAAAACTCATAGATCGTTGCACCATTGCTACCATTTTTCACAGAGAATCATCATAAAAAACCAAGCTGCCTGATTCAATAACCAATGCACAGACTTTACAATCAATAACACCAATTACTTCGCTTAAAAATGCTAAAATTTCGCAATAATCATAGAGAACCCATAACACAATATTGACACTCGGTTGAAAACTCAAGAAAACACAGAACCCATGCAATCCTGAGCCACCATTTGATTCATAATACAGAAAGTCCATCATGGATGGAAAGAAAAGAGCCATACCTATGTAAAATCGCTTTAATGAAGAGTTGGCTCAAGTTTTCCCCTTCCAAACCTGAAATCGCGGAGCTTCCGCAACCAACAGAGAAACAATGCAACTATGCTAGGGTGATGACTTCAAGGGAGGTTTTGAGTGATGTGCAGTAAATGCACGTTGCTTCCTCGCCTGTTCCTATTCAATTCAATGTACGATCCAGTTTATCAACCATTAAATTCAACCATATAACCAATGCATAATTCCAATGCCATATCTATTGTATAGATCTGATGACATATCCATTGTATAGTGCGCCACCCAAACATGTCACCACCATGCGTTAACATTACCATATGTGCCTCTATATAACTCTTTTAATAAAAATTGCATAATCCTTTAACTCAAACACATAGTAAGGTAGCTAGGTCCACCATGTCAAAAGGTTTATATATAATCTTTTTTCCATATCTTTAGAACTTATCCATATTTTTTCTTTTTGTTTTGATTAAGATCCCATTTTATTATCTTTTGCATAAAACATATATGGAATAGTAATCAATGTTATAACATAACATAACATAACATAGCACCTGTAAACAACATAATCTTCATATCCATGGCATTGCCTTGTATCGCAAGCAAATATCAACAACATTTAGCAACAATGCATCAGCCACCCATTTGTCATATCAAATGAAACCAAGACTACATCATCAATTGTATAGGACTGTGTAGGAAACATCATAACATTAGCAACATATAAGCATAACATGTCTATCTTTTCACCTCTAGTCTACAAGGGGGTCCCACCTACTAGTTAAATATTATTATCATAATAAATAATAGCGCTTACCAATCCTTTGTAGGAAAAATTCATCGTTATGATTTTAATCATCAACAAACCCCCCAACATCCAAGAAGGGAGTCCAGTCATTCTTCGGAAAAATCAATTTTGTGCGAAGATTTGTTCCTGACTACGCAAGCATCATAAAGTCGATCAATCTGTTCGAATGGACAGCAGATACTCAGGAAGCGTTCAACAATATCAAAGGAGAAATCATAATCGCTCTTGTCCTCATCATTCCATACTTCCAAAGAGACTTCATTATCTATTTATTTTCTACAGAGACAGTTGTTGCATTCGTTCTCACTCAGAAAAATAGCAACGGAGAAGAACTCCCAATAAGTTTTATGAGAAAATCCCTACATGACTATGAGTTGAGGTATTCAGAACTCAAGAAGCAAGCCTTGGCTCTTATAAAAGTAGTAGTGCACTTTCAGACGTATATATTAAACTCCCATGTTATAGCTTATGTTCCCTCATCACCAGTGAAGATGCTTCTAAATCAACAGTTGAGAGAAGGAAGATGGGCTAACTAGTTGGAAAAGATACAAGAATATTATATCAAGATTAAACCTATAAAGGAAATAAAAGGACAAGGTTTATGCAAGCTCATCGTGAATGGGGACTCGGTCGATGGGATGATTCAATCTCAGTCAGAGAACCATTATTTGATTCAAAATGGTATGGAGATATTATATTCTACTTAATGTCCGGGCAATTTCTTGTCACAATGATTCCCAAGGAGCGAAGGACACTGAAGATGAAGGCGAACCAATACGTGTTGGTTGTTGACATATTGTTCAGAAGAAATTTTGATGGTATACTGCTAAGATGCGTCGATGAAAATCAAGCCCAAGAACTGATTAGAGAATTCCATGAGGGAATATGTGGTGGACACTTTGCACCTACTACAACCGCCCACAAAATAATCAGAGCAGTATTTTACTAGCCATCAATATTCATAGATTTGTATGCCACAATAAGGAAATGCTTGTCATGCCAGTAGTTTTCAAGAAAAATGAAGAAATTTGCAATGCCTTTGCAGTCGATTGTGGTAGAAAACCCATTTTTCCAATGGGGACTTGATGTTGTTGGGACGATTAATCCAAAATCTAGAAAGGGGCCTGTGTACATTCTAACAACTAACGATTATTTCATGAAATGGCCGGAAGTGGTGGCACTAAATAAGGCTAATGTTGAAGAATTGATTAAATTCCTCAAAGAAAACATTATGTCGAGATTTGGTGTCCCTAATAAAGTTATCACAAACAATGGTTCGATCTTCATCGGTCAAAATTCATGGAGTTTTGAGGACAAAATGGAATCATCGTGGGTCAATCATTGAATTATCATCCACAATTTAATGGCCTTGTTGAATCCACAAACAAAGCACTTATGCAGATACTAAAGAAAAGTGTTGATAGAAACCAAAGGAATTGGCATATGAAGTTGACGAAAGCATTATGGGCAAGCATAACGACCCCGAAGGATAGCACAGGGATGTCTCCATATCTATTGGTTTATGGGAAAGAGGTGAAAATGTCAATTATCCTCGATATCAATGTATTGATCTATGTGGTTAATACTGAAGATACATAAGATAGTTCACCCATCCATAAGAGAATCAACCAATTTCTTAAGTTGGAAGAGGAGCGAAGTAAATCCCTGAATCGAACTTCTTAGAGGCAGCAGAGAGTCAAGATATATTTTGATCAAAGCACAACTATGAAGAGCTTCTAGAAGGGAGAGTTGGTGCTACTTTGGAACAAGGCCAAGGATAAGTCGTTCATGCATACAAAGTTCGAAGCACTTTGGATCGGACAATATGTCGTCGAGAAGATATTGGGATTTAACTCCTATATGATCCAAGACATGAAAGGAAAAATATTAATTTTTCTTGTCAACGGGAAACATTTGAAAGATTTCTTCTCCTAATACTTTTTTATTCTGATTGTACATAATTTTATTTTTTTCCAGTTTGTATATTCTTACTCTAACTCCATAGGCCAATCGGAGGAAGAACCTAGTCACGAGAGATTATGGATTATTAACAACCCACAAGGGGTTATCATCCCATAGTTTGAGCCTATTGTTGAGATCAATTCCTGCTTCCGAAATTTTCGTCCCCTTTTTTATTTCCCCCCAAAAAAATCTCTCTTTCTTTTCCCTCTTCTATACTTACCCATTTTCCCCATTTCCTTTTTCCCTTCTATTCTCCCTTTCTAGTTCTTATCCTTAGTAGTTTTTCCAAAATGACGGGTTCACAGGTTCCCAGGTTGGTGGACTTGTGGATCCTCATCTACATACATGAACTCACATCATGATTCTGACCGACCGCTGTGCTATCCTATACTTAGCTGATTTCGCAATCACGGGTTCCCGGGTTAGCAGGGTCAAGATTTCATATCCCATGTTTTTTGATATACATTTTTC
>JASDQU010102851.1:410598-425933 GCA_032191745.1 Picea mariana | reverse complement strand
AATGTTTATGCCATTATTATAGTTCTTTTCATTTCAATAGATAAGAGCAACGTAAGAACAAGATCACTGAGAAATACACATTCACAAGAGACACAACATTTATCCTGGGAAACCCTCTAGGGGAAGAAAACCCAACAAAAACTTCCTTATCATAAATTACCAATACAATGTCAAGAGATAACGCAAACCAATACAGATAGTCCTCTCCAAAAGATGCGTCACTCTTCTCCCTCTCTCCAACAGGTAAGTTGTAGCTTGCCTCTTCGAAATGAGAAAGTGTGTTGTGTGATAAAGTGAGGCGCTAGGCTCTCTATATATACAAGTCTGGCATGTGTGAAGGGTCTTCACTGGCAGGGCCGACTTCTCACTCTGGGTGGGTAAACCCACATTTATTATATTTCTGGGTCTCAATAATAATTGTTGGGGCCGACTTCTTATTATGCCTATTACAATTGTCTGTTGACCAATCAGCAAAAGGGGATTTGGTCCTAATACAATTACCGACATGATTAATCCACAATGGGGATTAATCCTATAAATAATATATTAATAATAATAAGAATACTTTTTGCAGTTACATTATTTCAACAAATGCCTCCACTTTTTTAATGCATGTATAATTGTAGCTAACTCCCAGCCATTTGTAGCATAATTCCTCTCATGTTCTTTTAATTTTTTGGACTCATAGCATACCACATGGTCCCTTTGAATGAGAAATCCACCAAGTCCTTCCTGACATGCATAGTTGTACACAACAAAATCTTCATTTGGATATGAAATCTTCAATATCGGAGCACTTGTCAATATTTCCTTCAACTATTGAAAACTCTCTTCACACTTGGAAGTCCATTCAAATTTCACGCCCTTCTTTTGCAACGAAGTGATTGGATTTGCAATCCTTGAGAACCCTTTTATGAATCTTCGGTAATAACCGACAAGACCCATGAATAATTTGACCTTTGTCACATTCTTTGGAGTTGGCCATCATCTAATGGCCTCTATCTTCTCAGGATCAACTTCTATCCCTGCTGCTGAAATCATATGCCCCAAGTAGTGAATCTTCTTTTGGTAAAATATTCACTTAATTAGCTTAGCATACAATTTATGCTCTCTTAAAACTTGCAACACCATTCTTAAATGTCGCTCATGTTCCTCTTCTGATTTACAATAGACGAAGATATCATCTAAGAACACGATCACAAACTTGTCTAGGTACTCCCTGAACACTCCATTCATCAAACACATAAAAACTGTTGGGAATTTGATAGCCCAAATGGCACTACTGTGAATTCATAATGCCCATATCTTGTTCTGAATGTTGTCTTGTTGATGTCTTCTTCCTTTATCCTTACTTGATGATATACTTAATCTCAAGTCAATCTTCGAAAAGATTCTTGCACCTTTCAGTTGGTCAAACAAATCATCAATTCTTGGCAAAGGATACTTATTTTTTATGGTAACATTATTAAGCTACTTGAAATAAATACACAACCTTAAGGTTCCATCCTTCTTCTTAACAAAAAGAACTGTGGCTCCCCAAGGTGACACATTTGGGCGTATATGCTCGTTGTTCAAAAGTTCTTCAAGCTACATATGAAACTCTTTTAGTTCTCATGTGCCCATTATGTAAGGTGTCTTAGACACTGGGGCAAATCTTGACACCAAATCAATAGAGAAATAAATGTCTCTTTTTGGTGGTAGTCCTAGAATTTCTCTAAAAACATCTTCAAAATCCCTCAAAAGTGGATGATATTCAATGCTTGCCACATTGTCTTTGGATGCCTCCTCCATATGGGCTGCAAAAATTTGACATCCTTTCCTGAAGCTCTTCTTTAGCTACATAGATGAAATCTCTCTAACAACGACAACTCTTGGATTGCCTCAAATCTTGCCTTGCTGCCCTTCCTCATCAAGACATGTGATTGTATTGTTTTAACAGTTTAGGACAACATGATGTTTCTCCAACCAATCCATGCCAATTAGAAAATCATATGAACTCAATGGTATGATGTTTACATCCACCTTTGTATTGAGTCCATTCATGTCTATAGGAAAATATTTAACCAACACATTGATTTTCCTCTTAGCCCCCGTGGCTAACTAAACTAACCAAGATTTATTATGCTTACTTCTTTGCAAGTGAAATTTTTAAACAATGTTAGCATTTGTGTAACTATGGCTAGCTCCAAAATCAATTAAAATTGTTATGGTCTCATTATTGATCTTACCTTCCACTTCAATTATGATGAGGGATTGATACTTTGCCTGCTTGTTGTCCAAAGTTGCATAAATCCTTAGCATGCTGCCTTCCATGTCTTTCACTGTTTCAGCCTCTTGAATGTTGTGGGCAGTCCTCATTCTTTCTTCTTTGCAAGGGAAATAACATAGTTACCAACTTAACGAGAGCTCTACAGAGTTCTCTTTTTTTGGGGGGTCAAGTTTTTTACCCCGTTTTTAAAAATGGTGCCCACAAGACCTGCCATTTTTTCGCACCCACAGAACCTGGCCCTTGCCCGCACGGGGTGCTGGGCAATGCCTGACATCGCCCCCATGTTAACACACACACACACATAACTATATTACATATAGTTATATATATAAACAACCATATATATGATCATATATATAAATCAATTTTTATTTTATTTTTAATTTTTAATGAAATTTAGTCTTTTATTTTTTTTTTAATATAAATTTTTAGGTTAGGGAATGTTAATGTTTTTTTAACATTTTTTTTATTTTAGATTTTGTTTTCAATAATTTTTTGAATTTTGAGATGTTTTTTTATTGTTTTCTAGTGAAAATTTAAAAAAAAATTTCCACCTTTTTTTAAATGTTTCTTTTTTCAAATTTGGGTTTCGAATACATTTTTTTTAATGTATTGTTTTAATGACATTATATATTATGTTGTGTTTGGAGTGATAAACTAAGATTTTAGAAGTAAGCAAATAATGATTGACTTGATTATTTTGTTTACAGTGACGATGATTTCATTTACCACTTTAAAAAATGTGTAATTTTATTACTTTAAACTTAAAATGGATGCTACCGGTAGCAGTACTTTTCAATTTGATGGCTGATTTTGAGGTTTTGGTTTTAATGGTACTAACTGCTAAAAATACGTTTTCAAAATATCTATAAATTTAATGTTTTGAATTTTTTTTTATGTAACATCATTTATTTATTTATTTAGGTACCAATTTGAAGGTTTTTCTGAGTTGTTGTATGAGTTTTGAAGGCCATGTTTGAAAAATGTTGTAATTTTGACCCTGTTTGAAAAAATGATGCTACCGGTAGCACCACTTTTTGATTTGGGGGTTGATTTTCATAATTTTTTTTGCAAAAATATGGGGTTTTTTGGCCAGAGTTCTCATTTTGAGGTCACAATTCTCATTAAGTTGGCAACTTGTTCAATCACTATATACATAATTTCCCTCACATCCCCAACATTGCACCAGTTGCTACCTTGACCTTTTTCCAAATGAATCTGCAATCTTGTGTTCATTTTGTGCGACTTGACCATGCTGATTTGCTTGAAAATTATTCCTGAAAAAGGGTGGCTTAAAACCCTTCTTCCTTTGATCCTTCTTATTCTTCATCTTGTCATTCCAAGATTTTTGGAAAACTGGTCTTCCTTTTCTCTGCTCATACAAATTCCATGCTCTCCTTATGGTTTACTCCAAGGTTTTGGGGTTATCATATTGAATCTTATCACTGTAGAAAGAGGATAACCCACTTAGAAACCTTTGGATTTTGACTTTCTCATCCGTGATGAATTTAACATTCTTCAACAATTCAAAGAACCGTTTCTCATATTCCTCCATTGTCATGGTTCCCAACTTGAGTTCAAAGAAATCTTTCATCTTTCTTTCATAGTAATGCTCAGACAAATATTTCTCTTGGAAATATCCCTTGAACTACCTCCATGAGCTTATTTTCTCATCAAGGTTCTTGGTTTGCTTAAGTTGATCCCACCACAGGGTTTCCTTCCCTTACAAGTGGTAGATGGAAATTCTAGCTTCTACCCGGGATGGGTAATCATGTAGCTGAAAATATTTCTTCATTTCCAACAGTCAGGCCTCAACATCTTCTCCTTTCTTGTGCTCACCATTGAAAGTTGGTGGCTTAATATTCTCAAGTTCACCCTGCAAGATGTCTGCCTCAAGTCTTTTCTTTTTCCTCTGAACAAGAGACACACTTGGGATGATCCCTGGACCTGAAATTGAATGAGTTCTTCTGGTGGAAATCCTTGGAGAATGATGGTGTCTACTCATGCTTCTTGACAGCCTATCATTCCCATGATGATCTCTTTTGCTATGGGATCTTGATGCTGATACTTTTCTAGCACTAGCTGCTTGTTGGGTGTCAGAGTCCTTGTCAACTTGATTCTGTAGCATATTTAGGCTTTGAAGTATCTCTTCTTGAGCCTTTATGATTCTCTCATTATCGGCCCTATATGTTTGCACTTCTTTTTCCAGGCTTCTCATAGTTACAGTCCCTTGCCTGTCTCTTCTCCCATTAGACTCAGTCTCAGCATTACCCGTGCTGGTATGCAGACCTCCAATTTCTTCTTCATGGATGTAGAACCCTTGAGCATCCTCCATGTCTATATTTATCATGTAGGAACTAAAGTTTGTTTTTTTGTATCTCTAATTCTACAAGAATGTGCATGCAATAATTGTTGTTAGAATCAAGCATACTACAAAATATTTATAAATTAGATTACAGGTCATTCTTCGTTTTAAATTATGAAGATTATTAATGCACTACTCCCAAGTAGGATTCCTTGAATGCACTCATTTTTTAAACAAATTTCCAATGGCTATTTGTTTTCTCCAATTCGAGCTCCGAGCTGAAAATTATGGTGGAAAAACAGTGAAGGAATATTCATTAGCATGTGCAACATAGTAGAAACACTCAACAACTGTCTGATCATTTCTTGATTAGATCTTTACCATTGATCTGTCTTAATGGATTCACTGTAGATCTAAGTCATATCTCTTCTTCATTTCAAGCTTTCACGTTCTCCAATTTTCACCCCTAGATCCGCCGCACTCACTTTGCACTTATACTTAGATTCCTTATTGTATTCATGAGCTCGTGGGTGGCAGACTCACAGACTCATAACCTATCTTCATAACTTCCATGAACCTGCCACCAACACTTAGCTTATGTTTCCTTAACGGACTCACGGATTCAAGGACTCGTAATCTCGTAACCTTCCTTTCATAAGTCCATTTGAGAATTCTCATCACTTAATCGTTTTTCCATCTATGTGGACTTGTGGACTCACAAACTCATAATATTGTAACCTTCCTTTCATAAGTCCATTCAAGAAGTCTCAACACTTAACCATTTTTCCATCTATGCGGACTCACTAACTCATAATCTTGTAACCTTCCTTTCAGAAGTTCGTTCTAGAAGTCTCAAAACTTAACCATTTTTCCATCTACGCGGACTCACAATAGCTTAACACTTAGACAAATTCCAAGATCTTACCACGATTTCATGAGACTGACAGTTGGCCTACCACATGGCTCCACATCACTTGTCAACTATCATCCCGTCCAACATGTACCTGTCGTCATGGAAGTACATGTATTTCTTCCATCACATCAGCTGACACGTGGAATCCATGTCATGCCCAACGTTGTCATAGAGAAAAACACCCAATTTTTTTTCCGATTTTTCTTATGTTCGAAATTTCCAAAGAGGGTCTTCATATTACTTATGAAATTTCTCTCACTTTAACTGCAGTAATTTAATAAAACAAGTTGTAGACATATTCCAGAATCATTTCTTTGTGAATTTCCGCTTCAACATTCTGCTAACTTGGCCCATCCAGGCTCACTATTAAAAACTGAGCTCTGATACCACTTTGTAACGTCCCCAGCCACCAAGGTTGGGCCACACCACAAAAAAATCTCCCTTTTATATCTCCGATACCACTTTGTAACGTCCCCAACCACCCAAGTTGGGCCATGCCACACAAAATATCCATTTTATAGCTTTGATACCATAACGTAACATTCCCCATCCCAACTGAGAGACATTATGGTGCAAAATACACATAAAAATGAAATTTCTGCTAACTAAAATAAATATTTTACTGTTAGCCGATTTCCTATAGCTTACAACTTCAAATTTAAAAAATATTTAGCTATTATCTATAACCATAAAATAGATGCATCTAAAGAATGCTACTAATCAACATGAAATGTAACTAAATTGCTCATTACAATAGCATATAAGTAATTATAATTCATGTAGAGTTCATGCAGAGTTCATGCACACCAATAACACATGTAAATAACTCAACAACAAGATAAAACACTTATCTTTAAACAAGAATTGTGCAACCAACTGCTTGGGACAGATGTTCCACCCAACCATAGACTGACTGTTCCAAATCTCAACATCCATTCATCCCCGAGCTGAGGTTAGTAATCTAAAAAAGAGGGTGGTCTCTCACAGTCCACATGCAGCTCATAAAACTCATAACCCAACTGATATTCTCCTACAACTATCTCGATTTTTCTACCATCTCTCTTCCTCCTTACCTGCCTAACCCAAGGAATGCATCATCCGTTTATTAGGGATAACCCAAGAGATATTCCATCCGTTTATCAAGGTTATCCCAAGGAATGTTCCATTCATTTATCAGGGTCTCTCTGGCACATGTATCTAGGAATGTCTCAGCTGGGAACTCAAGGGAACCTGCTGCTAGGAAAACTACCAGCAAACCAAAAACAAACACTTGTTGTTACAATGCAACTCACTCTGAATTTCACTCTTCAGTCCTGACAACCCAGCTCTTCAATCTTCATCTCCAAAATGCTCCAAATACGTTTTTACTTCCTCTAGAATCCACTCTCCTTGGTTGCACCCACTCCAAACTCTCTTTCTTGCTCTCTCCTTTTCTTCATGCACACAAACGTCCTTCTTCCCCGAACTGTTGTCCCAACCCATACGAATCTCTGCCCTTTGGCTTTCCTTTATTGACTCACACTCTTCCCCAAGCTAATTGTACTCAACTCCCATGTGCCCAATAAATTTGGGATGTGGCCACTCACAACCATCCTCTTACATGTATTCAATGATTGGCTTTGGGAACACTCAATCGGAAATTGGAAGGTTCATATACAATTCACACGTTTGGGAAAATGGGTTGAATTAATATACATGGGTAATTCCCCCATTTGACCCCTCTTAGCCATTATTCTAGAAACTTCCCCATTGTGTGGATTAATTCATCCCCCATCTCTTTTCCATGTCCCCTTAGCATCTGGCATTGCATTTTATTATTAAAACATAGAGATACAATTCACATATTATATCACTTGGTCGTAGCCACATATAATATCCACATAAGCATTAATTAAACTAGGGATTATAATGGGGATGTTACAATAGAGGAGCGCTCAACGTCACTATTTAGGAACTTAGGCTTCATAACTTCCTCACAGAGGTTGGCATCCAATTTCATCGTCCTACTATCATTTAGTGTGGCAATCAAAGTACTCTTAAGTTTTGTAGAGACCCAGTGCAACAACAGTGGAACAAACACACCAAGATCCATATGCATTACATCAGAGATATGGTACATGATAGGATCATCGATTTGCAGTATTGTCCATATACCGAACAAACTACAGACATCTTCACTAAGACATTTACTGAGAATAAATTCCACTTCCTGCGCAATTGTCTTGGAGTGAAAGACATAGTTTCTTAGCAATTACCTTTCTTCCTTCTTTTCTTTTGATGCATTGTACTTCGAGGGGGAGAGGGGGAGGCGGGGGTGGTTCCAAGAGATTTTCCCTCTTTCCTATATTTTCAGTGTTTCATTCTTAGATGCATTGTACAATGGGTACCTAACATGGCCTTGGTTGTCGGGACCCATTCATTATCTACACCCTAGTAGTGTTCAGGGGGGTGTTGGAGATACCACACACTCACCTAGGTAATTATTTTCCTAAGGTTGATAGTCCATTGTTGAGAACGCTTCCTTAGATGAGAATATTCTCTCTAGAAAATATTCCCCTACAAAATAAGGCACAACTCTTCAATTCAAAGTCAGTTACACTCAATTAGACTAGTGGAAGTCACTGATACATGACAACCTCAGTGTTATCACCAATAGTTGCATGTGTTTCTCTCGCTTACACACATGTGACCTAGTTAACTGATGATTGCATGGATAAGTTAACTAGGACTATATGACATATTACTTCGGTTTCTATCAGCGAGTGTCTAGATCTCTCTAGATCACTACTATGGTGAATTCACTTAGCCATGTAAAGTATATCATGTGTATTTTACCATTTTACTCAACAATTAATACAATTCTTTCATCCTACTCTCTTCTATCCTCTCTCGCAAGTTTTTTGTGTTCATTTTCTACTAGCTAGGTTCGCTGTGAAAAATTCACACAAATTTACCAGGAGTGTTGGGAATTTCACTAGTTCACTAGGTCACGACCAAGCAAGACACCAAATTGGTGTATGAGACCCTCTTGTTTGTGGGACAAGAGACCCCCTCTGCACAATGATTTGACAGCTAAACTCTACGGAGATGTACACACACGTGTGTGGGTGTAATGAATAATATATATATATATATATATATATATATATAATACTAAATGGTTAATATTTTGGATTACAAAAGTGTTATAGTCATATTATTTAGTGTAATAATACAAAAATGAAGAGCTCGACCAGAGCTAATTGTTCATAAAATATCCAAAATTCCTAAGAAGTAACTGCAAAAAGTATCTTTTATAGAGGAGAAACATAAAAAATTACTAATGCATACTCTAGAAAATTGACCCAATATCAAAATTACTTTGCAAAAAACACTGAAGCATGGACTTAAACAAAGACATGCTCACCATGAGTTTCATTATGTTCCTTCGTGGGGAGCTTGTTTACATGTTCCATGAATTCTATCTCCATGTCCTGAAGGTGCTTATTGGATTGATTCTTCCTCATTTTCTCCTTTAGGGGCCGAGTCAATCGACATTGTTTGATGGGAAACTATAGATTTAGAGCTACTTGCTAGACCTATTTCCACTTGGTGTAACATATTGCACGTTGCCTGTAATTTCTCAATTTCCTCTTTTGTTGAATCACAATCTCCAAGGTATTCGCATGTCCAATATCATGAGTTTGCTCCTAAGAGTAATTTTTTTTGATATGGTTGTCTAATTATTAGTGAATAGAGTTTTGCGTCTCCTCTATGCCCGCCGAATATCCAAAATCTCACAAAAGGTACAAAAACCAGGATGATTATAGTCCATCATGGTTAAGGTTTTCCAAACTTCCTCAAAGGATAAATTCAAATCACACCGGTCCAAACCTTGCATTAGCTTCGGTATGAACCGGACCAGTTCCAGCGATATGACCGGAGAACATGCAAAGATAAATTTGAGCATGGGAATGACGCCGAACATGGTAGTTTTGGCAGCAATATGGGACTTCGAGCTTCTGGGCGCAACAATTCTTTAGAGAATCAAGTGGGGTTGTACTTTCATTTCACACCATTCTCCTGACAGTTAAATAGAAGGAATTGAACAAGATTGCAAAGTTTGATAGTGATCCGAGCAAGGCAAGTGGCATGGCTTTCATGTAGGGAAAAAACATATGGAAGAAATAGTTGAGTTTACATTTCAGTACCTGAACATTTTAAGGAAAAGTGGTGTTGCTGAATGGATACGCTCTATATGCAATACTATGCTCCATTCTCAAGACAAGATTCAAGCAATCGACTATGGCACGAACATTGCTTCAATTTCAAAGAATATTCTGGACGTCAAAAGAGTTTGAAGGCCAGACAAATGAAATTGAACCGTGGTATGGAACTGCAATTTCAGTTGAGAAAATCAAGGATGGTTTAGTGAAGCAGTGGGAAACTTCACAGCCAGATGCAAAATTAGGATTACCTTTGCCAAATTTGTTTATACCTATAGACTTAGCGCTCAAACAAATGTATGAAAAGGATAATAACCCTGTGTTGCTGCGGAAATCTAAATTTTCAAGGTTATGGTGTAAGCCAGATACAACGTTCTTTACTCTAAAGGCCATCATCAAAATGGATTTCAACTGTCCTGAATTAAACTGTTCACCAGAAGCAGCGCTTCTAACTAATATTTTTACAGTGTTATTCATGGATTATTTGAATGAATATGCTTATTATGTGGAGGTTGCTGGACTTTATTACAATATTTATGGCATTGTTAAAGGGTTCAAGGTGACTATAAGTGGATACAGTCATAAGATGAGAATTTTATTGGAGAATATTTTTGAAAAGAGGCTTCTCCAACATTCTGAGGCTTACATCCACCATCGACTTGCTAGCACGGGAGCAGTTCATGCTATACTCGCTGGTTCACACCGAAGGAGTTCGTGCGATGGGCTCCGGTTCAAATCAGAGGATTTCGTGTGATGAGCTCCACTTCACATCGGAGGAGTTCCTACAAACTCCTCCAAAACCAAAGGAGGAGTTCCTACAAACTGCTCCGCAATAGGGACATGACCCTACCAAACTGCCTTCAGACTCGGGTGTCCATTTCACACATTTTTTATACAGTTGGAAAGGTATTTTAGAGAGGAAGAACACAACACCTCAACAACCAGCAAAGAACCACAAATCTATACAAAATTTCAATTTATTGATGTTTTGGTTTTATGGATTCTAATGCTTGGTTTTAATAGTTTATTTGAAGTTACTTTGAGGCCACTCATCTATTTTGTGTTGAATGGTGCCAAGTACCAATGTCTAAGGGAGGTTGTACTCAACATCCTCACAATGTGATCTACAACCAATGACGATAAACCAACAACAACAACAACAATTGTTGTAGTAGAAGGAACAAAAAATAAATCAAACTCAAATGATTGAAGTGGGAGCCCAAACCCTACGATGATCCAATCTCCCAATGTCCAAACCAGTGATTATGATGGGAGAGGTGCACTATAGCAGCAATCTATGGAAACCCACCAATGGTAAAAGACAAATAAATTCGAAATGTAACTGCTATCTTTGTTATCTCATCATTACAAAGAGGATAAGGACAAATGTTGGTAAACGAAAGGTCACAAGGGAAGGCGGAAGGCCAAGAGTCATGTTGAACTTTAACAAATACTAGAGTTGTATCCAAGTAAATGGATTTTGGGCTCTTCAAGCTTTGTATACACTTGAGAAACTACCTTGGGAGAAAATACTTGGTTAACTAATATTGAGAAGCCCTCAGGGCCAAATTTTGATAGAGAAAAAATTGTGTCTATTGTTATTTGTTGTGAACTACTTCCAACTAAATGTTTGTTTTTCACATGGGCTGCAGAAATATAACTTAGACTGTTTTGGTTATACATTTGCATGCATGCATTATCTAACTTTGCACCTTCGTGACAACTATTTGATTTAGGTACTTTGTAGAGTTTAGTTTCGTTTCGTTTAAGCTCATCCGGTTATGATAATTTTCTCTTAGTTAGGATATGATAGAATAAAGTGGATTAGTTTTATCTTATGCATTTAGATAGTATTCATCTACATATTTCATTTGCATAACCATCCAACCACTCACCCTCACAACCAGTAATGGCAGTCGGACCAAAATCCAGATGGGTCTCCTAAACCAAACAATGCATAGTCTGATTGGGATTGTGTATTGGGAAGTACCCCTTACTGTTACACGGCATTTCCGCCTCGTTAACAACTTGCTTCCCCACTTGGTATTGATTGGGGAGTGCATTACAAGATTTGGATTAATCATCAATTAATTGTGCAAGGTATCGGTGTTACCAAGATCCCATCTTTTGTTCTTAGATTTCCAACCTCTAGATGAGAAGCCTCATTGGCCAATATATCTTCTCGATGGTTTTGAGACCTCATCATATGTTAATACTCAATCAAATCAAATCGCTTTGTCTCTTTATAAACTCTTAAAATGAGCCTTGTTAGATTGCAGTCGATTGGTGTGTTTGAGTTGCACGTGTGCCTTATTATGATTGGTGAGTCTCTTATGTTGTTTTCAAGTTTCTGTGGTGAGGAGTTTCACAGGTGTTATCCGGATAATCCACAGTTGGATGAATCCTGATTCGGATTCGAAACGTCGATGACAAAAATGACACCAATTGTGGATTATCTGGATAACACCTGCGAGTTTCCTATGACTGCTAATTTCATGATCCCCATGAATTAAGAATCTTGAGCCAATACCTTTGCTTGATTATTAGTTGCTTCACCAAGACCGTATCCATAGCTTCATTTCATGTTTTCCTTTGGGATCATGAACAATGCCCCTTGCACCTACCATAGTGCCACCCATTTTAAGATAATAAACTGTTAAAAATAATTTATGGGACTCTAAAATCTTCTCTTTTTTATATTTGAATTTTAAAGAAAATATTATGAGATTCTTTTTTCTTTAAAATATTTGGATGGAAGATGGTTCAACTACCAACCACAATATGATAAATATACCTCATTAAAAAGGGTTGTACATAATTGTTTTGCACAATAGTGTTTACATGCATCAGTTTTGTTCATCCATTTGCATTTTCTATAATTTATATTATCACATTTACTGATAGTGACATCATAAGAATAAGCCAATTAAATCATGCTAAATAACATAAGTTAATTCATTAAATATGATTTTTTAATAAATCAATGGATTTACCTTATTGAATGGAGAATTGTGCGTTCTCAACATGTTATGCAAATCTTACCTTGAGGTTACGCAATGAAAGTATGATATGCACAAATCCAAAGTTTGTTTGCAATCAAACCCACCATGCAATTGTGCTAATAGTTAATGGAAAATTGTGCGTTCTCAACATGTTATGCAAATCTTGCCTTAAGGTTACACATTGAAAGTATGATATACACAAATCCAAAGTTTGTTTGCAATCAAACCCACCATGCAATTGTGCTAATAGTTAATTGCACATAATTATAATCAAACATATTTTTATTTACAATTCATTTAGCTTGTTTAAAACATAACTCATGAAACTATTCTCGTTTCAAACAATTCATTATCAATTGTTATACAAACACTTTAAGTAAATATGTATAACCTAGTTTACAATATAAAAGTGTATTTATCTTCCATGAATGTCTACACATGAAGAAGAATGGCTATACAAGGGGGATTTTCTACCTAGTCATATCTATCATGAACACCATCCTTGAGTTGGGTGATGGATGGCTGATAAGGGAGGGCAAACCATCCTTGAGTTGGGTGATGGATTGCTGAGAAGGGAGGGCAAATGTTTGCTTATTGGAGTTGTCTTTCAAAACACACTTAAACAAGAACTCAATGTTAGACTTCTCATTGGAACACGTTTAACTTGTGTATAATAATTCAATATAGATTTCATATCAACGACAACAATATTTCTATATGCTTTCATGTTCATAACAACTAACCTACTTTTCACATAAAGGACATTACTAATGCTCAAACGGCATGCAAGTTGTAACATTTTTGCAACGAGGCTAAAACTATTGCATAACATTCCAGAGATAATGTTGAAGCAACTTAATCACCACAAAAGAAGCTTCAAAGTTGCATGAAAGTAGAAATTATTATTACATTTTCTTAAGTTTTATTTATATCTTAACAAATGGAAAGGTGGCTTTTTGTCCTCTCACATATCGTCACATCATAGTCCCTTTGTTGCTTCCAGAAAAATCATTTTACATAAAAACATCATAATGATGGCATAAAATTCAACTTGGGAAAAGTAACAAGCCTAGAGGTCTAATCTTCACTAGTTGGCCTTCAAGTTGAGCTCTATTTTCTTCCTTTTCTTTACTTTAAAAACGCAAACTTGATTTTGTTGTTTTCAATGAGTTGGGAATGCTAATAATCATGGCATCGATCACATAGTGTTATTTTTGTTAAATAAGTAAAATAACGTGGAGGGGTTTTTTATAACCCAAAAATCTATGTAATTTAAATCCGATACAAAATAAAGTTAACGCATAATTTGATTGTTTTCATTCCTACAATGAAGGGGATGCAAAGCATATTAGTAAAAGAGAGTGATATTTCCAAGCTATATAGAGTATGTGTCCATCTGCTAAAGAAACGTCTAGCCTAATTATGAATGGTCAATAAATGAAGGAATATCAAAATTATTTTGTAATTTATCATTCAAAGTAGAGTTTGTTGGTTTGATAGAGATTTAACCTAAATTATACTTAGTTTTGATAACATCATTGATAATTCTTAGTTTCGATAACATTATTGATAATGACAACAAGACTGCATTTTATTGTCTTTTCATATGTTGAAAACTGAAATTAGTTATATAAACTAGAGTTTTTATCTCCTCCAGTTCTTTAACTATAGTACATTGGTATTGTAGAAAAAGGGATAGAAGATTATTGTCAAATATTTGTTGTGTGCCATTTAAGTGTTGATTCTTATGAGATAGCCTAGATGAAGTTTGAAAGGAACTTGATGTGGAATCAATATTAAGATCAATATCATTCAAAGTATACCAACTTTTCTGAATTTTGAGCAACTCAATTACATTAGCGCAAATGTCGATGAACAATGTGCAAAAGAGATATCAATTACCATAGATTGTGAATTATAATCGATGGGAAATGTACCAATAGAGGCCGAAGGAGGACTATCGAACATTAGTAACTCATCCACAAAGGACTATGAATTTGTTCGAGTAATGAAGAAAAAGAAGGAAGATGCATTTGAGATAAGTAGTCCCACCTAGATCCTAAGCCAAATTGACCCTCAACATCCATTTGAAGATGGTAGATAAGAGAAGACATGGGTGAAATAAATCAACAAGAAAATAGAAAGCATACAATCCATCATAGGAAAAACATTTCTTTGCTATCAAACAACTTTACAAGAATGCTACCAAAAAGCATTGCCAAGTCTCCTGTAATTACAAGAAGAGAAACATATAGCCACCAAATTGTCCAATTTAGGGTATGACATAAAATTGTAGAGGCCCATCATTATAAAACATAGATGCATAGTGAATCAACTAAAGATAGACCAGAGAGCCAATCATGGACTCCAATTTATGATGTTGATAGCTAATACATCTAGGGTCACTGGAAGGAGGTGTTCACATAGAAAAATTCCAAGACAAGGCAATGCAATCAAACTCCAAAACATTTCTTCATAGAGTCTTACATGCCAAAAGAAAGCAATAAAAAAGTCTTAAAACAATGCTTCAAATTGGGATGTAAGATGTGGCCAACACAAAGCATTGACCATAACTCTCGCAACAACCATGTGCCAACACCACATCACCCCATTTTAAGAATGCTACCAAAAAGCATTGCCA
>JASDQU010102851.1:391617-410578 GCA_032191745.1 Picea mariana | reverse complement strand
CATTGCTTCAATTTCAAAGAATATTCTGGACGTCAAAAGAGTTTGAAGGCCAGACAAATGAAATTGAACCGTGGTATGGAACTGCAATTTCAGTTGAGAAAATCAAGGATGGTTTAGTGAAGCAGTGGGAAACTTCACAGCCAGATGCAAAATTAGGATTACCTTTGCCAAATTTGTTTATACCTATAGACTTAGCGCTCAAACAAATGTATGAAAAGGATAATAACCCTGTGTTGCTGCGGAAATCTAAATTTTCAAGGTTATGGTGTAAGCCAGATACAACGTTCTTTACTCTAAAGGCCATCATCAAAATGGATTTCAACTGTCCTGAATTAAACTGTTCACCAGAAGCAGCGCTTCTAACTAATATTTTTACAGTGTTATTCATGGATTATTTGAATGAATATGCTTATTATGTGGAGGTTGCTGGACTTTATTACAATATTTATGGCATTGTTAAAGGGTTCAAGGTGACTATAAGTGGATACAGTCATAAGATGAGAATTTTATTGGAGAATATTTTTGAAAAGAGGCTTCTCCAACATTCTGAGGCTTACATCCACCATCGACTTGCTAGCACGGGAGCAGTTCATGCTATACTCGCTGGTTCACACCGAAGGAGTTCGTGCGATGGGCTCCGGTTCAAATCAGAGGATTTCGTGTGATGAGCTCCACTTCACATCGGAGGAGTTCCTACAAACTCCTCCAAAACCAAAGGAGGAGTTCCTACAAACTGCTCCGCAATAGGGACATGACCCTACCAAACTGCCTTCAGACTCGGGTGTCCATTTCACACATTTTTTATACAGTTGGAAAGGTATTTTAGAGAGGAAGAACACAACACCTCAACAACCAGCAAAGAACCACAAATCTATACAAAATTTCAATTTATTGATGTTTTGGTTTTATGGATTCTAATGCTTGGTTTTAATAGTTTATTTGAAGTTACTTTGAGGCCACTCATCTATTTTGTGTTGAATGGTGCCAAGTACCAATGTCTAAGGGAGGTTGTACTCAACATCCTCACAATGTGATCTACAACCAATGACGATAAACCAACAACAACAACAACAATTGTTGTAGTAGAAGGAACAAAAAATAAATCAAACTCAAATGATTGAAGTGGGAGCCCAAACCCTACGATGATCCAATCTCCCAATGTCCAAACCAGTGATTATGATGGGAGAGGTGCACTATAGCAGCAATCTATGGAAACCCACCAATGGTAAAAGACAAATAAATTCGAAATGTAACTGCTATCTTTGTTATCTCATCATTACAAAGAGGATAAGGACAAATGTTGGTAAACGAAAGGTCACAAGGGAAGGCGGAAGGCCAAGAGTCATGTTGAACTTTAACAAATACTAGAGTTGTATCCAAGTAAATGGATTTTGGGCTCTTCAAGCTTTGTATACACTTGAGAAACTACCTTGGGAGAAAATACTTGGTTAACTAATATTGAGAAGCCCTCAGGGCCAAATTTTGATAGAGAAAAAATTGTGTCTATTGTTATTTGTTGTGAACTACTTCCAACTAAATGTTTGTTTTTCACATGGGCTGCAGAAATATAACTTAGACTGTTTTGGTTATACATTTGCATGCATGCATTATCTAACTTTGCACCTTCGTGACAACTATTTGATTTAGGTACTTTGTAGAGTTTAGTTTCGTTTCGTTTAAGCTCATCCGGTTATGATAATTTTCTCTTAGTTAGGATATGATAGAATAAAGTGGATTAGTTTTATCTTATGCATTTAGATAGTATTCATCTACATATTTCATTTGCATAACCATCCAACCACTCACCCTCACAACCAGTAATGGCAGTCGGACCAAAATCCAGATGGGTCTCCTAAACCAAACAATGCATAGTCTGATTGGGATTGTGTATTGGGAAGTACCCCTTACTGTTACACGGCATTTCCGCCTCGTTAACAACTTGCTTCCCCACTTGGTATTGATTGGGGAGTGCATTACAAGATTTGGATTAATCATCAATTAATTGTGCAAGGTATCGGTGTTACCAAGATCCCATCTTTTGTTCTTAGATTTCCAACCTCTAGATGAGAAGCCTCATTGGCCAATATATCTTCTCGATGGTTTTGAGACCTCATCATATGTTAATACTCAATCAAATCAAATCGCTTTGTCTCTTTATAAACTCTTAAAATGAGCCTTGTTAGATTGCAGTCGATTGGTGTGTTTGAGTTGCACGTGTGCCTTATTATGATTGGTGAGTCTCTTATGTTGTTTTCAAGTTTCTGTGGTGAGGAGTTTCACAGGTGTTATCCGGATAATCCACAGTTGGATGAATCCTGATTCGGATTCGAAACGTCGATGACAAAAATGACACCAATTGTGGATTATCTGGATAACACCTGCGAGTTTCCTATGACTGCTAATTTCATGATCCCCATGAATTAAGAATCTTGAGCCAATACCTTTGCTTGATTATTAGTTGCTTCACCAAGACCGTATCCATAGCTTCATTTCATGTTTTCCTTTGGGATCATGAACAATGCCCCTTGCACCTACCATAGTGCCACCCATTTTAAGATAATAAACTGTTAAAAATAATTTATGGGACTCTAAAATCTTCTCTTTTTTATATTTGAATTTTAAAGAAAATATTATGAGATTCTTTTTTCTTTAAAATATTTGGATGGAAGATGGTTCAACTACCAACCACAATATGATAAATATACCTCATTAAAAAGGGTTGTACATAATTGTTTTGCACAATAGTGTTTACATGCATCAGTTTTGTTCATCCATTTGCATTTTCTATAATTTATATTATCACATTTACTGATAGTGACATCATAAGAATAAGCCAATTAAATCATGCTAAATAACATAAGTTAATTCATTAAATATGATTTTTTAATAAATCAATGGATTTACCTTATTGAATGGAGAATTGTGCGTTCTCAACATGTTATGCAAATCTTACCTTGAGGTTACGCAATGAAAGTATGATATGCACAAATCCAAAGTTTGTTTGCAATCAAACCCACCATGCAATTGTGCTAATAGTTAATGGAAAATTGTGCGTTCTCAACATGTTATGCAAATCTTGCCTTAAGGTTACACATTGAAAGTATGATATACACAAATCCAAAGTTTGTTTGCAATCAAACCCACCATGCAATTGTGCTAATAGTTAATTGCACATAATTATAATCAAACATATTTTTATTTACAATTCATTTAGCTTGTTTAAAACATAACTCATGAAACTATTCTCGTTTCAAACAATTCATTATCAATTGTTATACAAACACTTTAAGTAAATATGTATAACCTAGTTTACAATATAAAAGTGTATTTATCTTCCATGAATGTCTACACATGAAGAAGAATGGCTATACAAGGGGGATTTTCTACCTAGTCATATCTATCATGAACACCATCCTTGAGTTGGGTGATGGATGGCTGATAAGGGAGGGCAAACCATCCTTGAGTTGGGTGATGGATTGCTGAGAAGGGAGGGCAAATGTTTGCTTATTGGAGTTGTCTTTCAAAACACACTTAAACAAGAACTCAATGTTAGACTTCTCATTGGAACACGTTTAACTTGTGTATAATAATTCAATATAGATTTCATATCAACGACAACAATATTTCTATATGCTTTCATGTTCATAACAACTAACCTACTTTTCACATAAAGGACATTACTAATGCTCAAACGGCATGCAAGTTGTAACATTTTTGCAACGAGGCTAAAACTATTGCATAACATTCCAGAGATAATGTTGAAGCAACTTAATCACCACAAAAGAAGCTTCAAAGTTGCATGAAAGTAGAAATTATTATTACATTTTCTTAAGTTTTATTTATATCTTAACAAATGGAAAGGTGGCTTTTTGTCCTCTCACATATCGTCACATCATAGTCCCTTTGTTGCTTCCAGAAAAATCATTTTACATAAAAACATCATAATGATGGCATAAAATTCAACTTGGGAAAAGTAACAAGCCTAGAGGTCTAATCTTCACTAGTTGGCCTTCAAGTTGAGCTCTATTTTCTTCCTTTTCTTTACTTTAAAAACGCAAACTTGATTTTGTTGTTTTCAATGAGTTGGGAATGCTAATAATCATGGCATCGATCACATAGTGTTATTTTTGTTAAATAAGTAAAATAACGTGGAGGGGTTTTTTATAACCCAAAAATCTATGTAATTTAAATCCGATACAAAATAAAGTTAACGCATAATTTGATTGTTTTCATTCCTACAATGAAGGGGATGCAAAGCATATTAGTAAAAGAGAGTGATATTTCCAAGCTATATAGAGTATGTGTCCATCTGCTAAAGAAACGTCTAGCCTAATTATGAATGGTCAATAAATGAAGGAATATCAAAATTATTTTGTAATTTATCATTCAAAGTAGAGTTTGTTGGTTTGATAGAGATTTAACCTAAATTATACTTAGTTTTGATAACATCATTGATAATTCTTAGTTTCGATAACATTATTGATAATGACAACAAGACTGCATTTTATTGTCTTTTCATATGTTGAAAACTGAAATTAGTTATATAAACTAGAGTTTTTATCTCCTCCAGTTCTTTAACTATAGTACATTGGTATTGTAGAAAAAGGGATAGAAGATTATTGTCAAATATTTGTTGTGTGCCATTTAAGTGTTGATTCTTATGAGATAGCCTAGATGAAGTTTGAAAGGAACTTGATGTGGAATCAATATTAAGATCAATATCATTCAAAGTATACCAACTTTTCTGAATTTTGAGCAACTCAATTACATTAGCGCAAATGTCGATGAACAATGTGCAAAAGAGATATCAATTACCATAGATTGTGAATTATAATCGATGGGAAATGTACCAATAGAGGCCGAAGGAGGACTATCGAACATTAGTAACTCATCCACAAAGGACTATGAATTTGTTCGAGTAATGAAGAAAAAGAAGGAAGATGCATTTGAGATAAGTAGTCCCACCTAGATCCTAAGCCAAATTGACCCTCAACATCCATTTGAAGATGGTAGATAAGAGAAGACATGGGTGAAATAAATCAACAAGAAAATAGAAAGCATACAATCCATCATAGGAAAAACATTTCTTTGCTATCAAACAACTTTACAAGAATGCTACCAAAAAGCATTGCCAAGTCTCCTGTAATTACAAGAAGAGAAACATATAGCCACCAAATTGTCCAATTTAGGGTATGACATAAAATTGTAGAGGCCCATCATTATAAAACATAGATGCATAGTGAATCAACTAAAGATAGACCAGAGAGCCAATCATGGACTCCAATTTATGATGTTGATAGCTAATACATCTAGGGTCACTGGAAGGAGGTGTTCACATAGAAAAATTCCAAGACAAGGCAATGCAATCAAACTCCAAAACATTTCTTCATAGAGTCTTACATGCCAAAAGAAAGCAATAAAAAAGTCTTAAAACAATGCTTCAAATTGGGATGTAAGATGTGGCCAACACAAAGCATTGACCATAACTCTCGCAACAACCATGTGCCAACACCACATCACCCCATTTTAAGAATGCTACCAAAAAGCATTGCCAAGTCTCCAATAATTACAAGAAGAGAAACATGTAGCCACCAAATTGTCCAATTTAGTGTATGACATCTAATTGTAGAGGCCCGTCATTATAAAAACATAGATGCTTAGTGAGCCGAAGAAATATACACCAAAGAGCCAATCATGTGCTCCAATTTATGATGTTGATAGCTAATACATCTAGGGTCACTGGAAGGAGGTGTTCACATAGAAAAATGTCAAGACAAGGCAATGCAATCAAACTCCAAAGCATTTCTTCATAGAGTCTTACATGCCAAAAGAAAGCAATAAAAAAGTCTTAAAACAATGCTTCAAATTGGGATGTAAGATGTGGCCAACACAAAGAATTGACCTTAACTCCCACAACAACCATGTGCCAACACCACATCACCCCATTTCAAGAATGCTACCAAAAATCATTGCCAAGTCTCCAATAATTACAAGAAGAGAAACATGTAGCCACCAAATTGTCCAATTTAGGGTATGACATCTAATTGTAGAGGCTCGTCATTATAAAAACATAGATGCATAGTGAGCCGAAGAAATATACACCAAAGAGCCAATCATGTACTCCAATTTATGATGTTGATAGCTAATACATCTAGGGTCACTGGAAGGAGGTATTCACATAGAAAAATGTCAAGACAAGGCAATTCAATCAAACTCCCAAAAAAATCTTCATAGAGTCTTACATGCCAAAAGAAAGCAATAAAAAAGTATTAAAACAATGCTTCAAGTTGGGATGTAAGATGTGGCCAACACAAAGCATTGACCTTAACTTCCACAACAACCATGTGCCAACACTACTTCGCCCCATTCCTTGTAAATTGAAAATAACATTATGTTACATATGATTTTCTGTTTATAATTCCTTTTTAATCAATCTTTGGAAGTGGTTAATGACAACAATGTTTTAGAGCTAAGTCCATGTTTTTAAAAGACTTGCTAAATAAAGTATTTATCTTGGATTTTAAGGTAGTTATGAGGTCATTTAGTTTGTGGAAAGTGAGAAGTAAAATTTATTATGGATATTTGACTGCAATTTGACCATTCAAGGGTCATTGGTTCACAACTTTCCACTTGAGTTCTAGCAGGTGTTGAAGTGTGTTCGAATGTTGCCCACAAATGTAGCATTATTATGTTGTGGCGAGGTTTTGGGGGAAAATTAAAGGTAAAGAAATACAAAATCAAGAACTAAGTCTAAGCTACTCTATCTTAGTATGATGATTATTTTCCTTGCACTAGTAAAAACAAGGTGGTTGAACAAGGATGAATACTTTCCTCGAAAGAGAAAAAAAAAAATCCGAGAATAATTAAAAGTAATGGTTAGACATCTCAAACATGCATAACACTACTTGTAAATCAAATTTCACTGTCATATTATTCTTAAAACCTATTAAACTTTAATTAATATAAATAAAATAAATTCATACAGGTGACTGGTGTGTGGGGGATCATCCTTGGTCTTGGAGGAAAATAAGGACTTAATTTTTCCTAGGGTTTAGGTGAGGGCACAAACAATCAAGCAAAGGATTTAACATTACTTCAAGGACTAACACTTTTGAAACAAAAGGAAGTCAGATGAATCTTGGTGGTTGAGGATTCTTCTATGACCATTTACATATACACTATTAGTCAAATCCTCAAGAGGCATCACTAAGTCAACCAGTAATCAAATCACCAAGGTTGGTAAACAATTTCTCTCATAGTAAATTCTATCATGTCCTGAGACATCATAGTTCCTCAATAAGTAAGCAAGAAAATGAAGTGGTTAGACTACCTTTGCAATCACTTATAACAAATTGGGGAGAGCTATTATCCATCATCACCAATTAAATATTTGATGCTAATTAAGCTAAGGTTAAGGTGCATTATCATATTAGACAACTGACAAACAATTTTATAGGAGGGTTTACAAGTCTATTAAAGGGTCCTTACTCCTATGTTTTGTCATTTATTGTGAAAGTGGAATTTGTTATATTCAAAGAAAGGGTGATATAGGTGCTCCCATATGGTATTAAGTCATATTTAGGACAATATATGTTTTCATCTCCATTCATTCCTTATCTCCTTGTTATTTGGATCACAAGTCTTGAAATCCTTTGGATTCATATGATAGTTTCCATTCTTGTGTTTTGGAAGGTGGGTCAATGCAACAAACCCAATCCCATATTCAAGAAATCAATATAGTGTATTAGAAGTTGGGTTTATTTTTTTTGGTGTCTTTATACATCATACCTAGTGAATTAGAAGGAAGGTGGTTGTGAAGAAATGGTGAATTTTCATGGCCACTAAGAATGTTGTGCTTCATGTGAGAACTATGAACTGTATAGGGGTATTTGGAGGCGTGAGAGGAACATTGAATATGCCTAGGACTACTTTTCTCCACATGCTTAAAAATGGGAAGGCTTGAGTGGGAGAGGAGGAACGCATTTGAAACCCAAGCTATGCAAAGATAGTTAATTAACATCAATCTATAGTTAGAATTAGTAAAAAATCTTCAAAGGCAGTATGAAATAAGTTTAGAAAACAATACCCCAATGATTGAAGAAATAATAGATAAAATGGACATGTTGCAGGGAAGGATTGAAAAGAGGGAATTGGAGGAAGAGGTTGCTAATGAAGGAAAATAGTTGGCGACTTTCCTTCTATCTTTGTTGGTTCTTTTGGAGTGGACAATTTGATGTAAAAGGAGGAATATGCAATGCAACAAATGTCACCTCAAGCAAATAAACAATATTTGGTTATCCAATTATCTAAGGTTGGCAACGATTTGAAAGTTCATAGTGGACGTGATCTCTACTAGTCTTTGGAATTTGTAATGTTTTAGAGAGTTGTTTTTACGTTGGGACAATTTTTACGACATTACACTTGATGCCTTCTATCTTTGTTGGTTCTTTTGGAGTGGACAATTTGATGTAAAAGGAGGAATATGCAATGCAACAAATGTCACCTCAAGCAAATAAACAATATTTGGTTATCCAATTATCTAAGGTTGGCAACGATTTGAAAGTTCATAGTGGACATGATCTCTACTAGTCTTTGGAATTTGTAATGTTTTAGAGAGTTGTTTTTACGTTGGGACAATTTTTACGACATTACACTTGATGAATAGATAGTTGTAGATATAGAACTTTAAATCTAGCGTATATAATAGAACGTAGCATTGAAATTTTGAGAAAGTTATCTACCTTTTTTGTTTGTGAACCTCCCAATACTTTATATTATCTTACTAGATAATTTCGCTACAATATTATCTTAATACAAATATAGTTGTTTTATATAAAAAAAAGATAAATTTATAAAAGTTATGAATTAAACCTATGTTCAAACCCTTGCAAGAAATGTTTAGACAAATGAAAACATTTATAAAGAAATAAAAAACATTATTCTAAAAGAGACACCACTCATTGATATCTCACTTACATTTTCTACTTTATTTACATAATCATAATGCATCGTATTTATCTTCAAGGCTTTATCAAATTAATTATATATATATATATATAATTGATGGTATTAATAAATATGTATATAGATTTCAATACACAAATAGTGAGGACAAAAGTTTAAGGGGTTAGTTCAATCAATCATCATCAATGTTGTTGGGTATTTCACCAATTTTGTGTTAACAGGTACTTAGTTTCAATCCCCCTAAATAAGACATACTAGTTTATGTCAACAAGTTTATAGGAATGTTGGGACTTTCACTAGTTCCTTGCTAGTAGGTGCTCGATTTCAATCCCCATGGGTGCTCGATTTCAATCCCCATGGGTAAGGTGTACGCCAATGAGTTTTCTAAGAATGAAATGTCAGGCATTTCACTAGTTCCGTGCTAGTATGTGCCCGATTTGAATCTTGTTGGGTAAGGTGCATTAGTCTATGCCGACAAATTTACTAGAAATGTTATCCATGAATGTGGAGAAACATCCCTTGGATTTCCTTAATTTATTTGAGAGAGATATATATTATTTTCATTGTTGTTTAATGGATGGATATCTTTAAATCCAATATGACAATATTTATTCTCTTTATTAGTCATCTAGGAGTATACTTTTTATTTGTAAGTCAAAGTTCTTTGAGTTTTCCCTAGTTCATTTTCATGTTATATATTTTTATAAAGTTTTCCAGTATTTTCAAAAAAACAATTTATTAAATAGATTTTTTCAAAAACTAAAATAAATTTTAGAATTTTAAAATTTCACTCCATTTTTTTTAATTAGTGAAAGAGGTTATCCATGAGACATAAATTCATGAGTGCAACTTTATTTAAATAAATAAATAAATAAATAAAAACAGAAAGCATTTCATATGAACATTTTAAAAGCGCCATGTGATTACTTTCACATGTCATTGTTGCCTTTTGTTTACTAAAAAGCATTTTTTTTTTATTGTTTCTTCTAAGTGACAAGTTATGTTTTGATTTTGATGAGACCAATTATATATACTTTTATTTTAGTGTTTTTATGAGGACAGGTACTTTTTTTTTTTTTTTGTAAGTGAGTGTAAGAAGTTGTATCACTGCAAAATAGATTATGATACAAAAAAAGGGGGCCTCCTGGCCTGCCTAGTAGGAAACCAGACTAGGGGTTCTCGAGTTGTGCTTACTGATATATATGAGGGGTGGGACTGGTTTTCCACCAAGGGAAACTAGGCTAGTCCCACCATAACTGCTTTGAAAAGGAAAAGAAACATAGACATAAAAAAAACAGACACAAAGACTACGCACTAGGCCCGAGAGGATAGTGGTCGAACTAACCACTTGACTGACCATTCACTCGTCCTGATGTGGGCTAGAGCACCATGTCCATTGGCTGGTGTGATTTCCATGTGATGGAAATAACGTAGATAGAGGTGAAATTGAGTAGCCAACCGCTCCATCTTGGATTTTTGATCCTTCTCGACCTCAACTAACAGTTTGGTAATAGTTTCTAGGCTGCTGAGGCGACTCAATTTTTCATCCAACATTTTCTTATGATCTTTGTTATGCTTCCGTTTGGCTTCTTCCATTTCCGAACTCACTTTGCCGATCATCATCTTATTTAGCCACGCCATCTCCATTGTTTTATGGTAGAGGGTTTCCCTGGGATGTGTGGCCCCCAGATCAGTTACCCAGTGCACTTCATGTGCCAGTGCATCCCAAGCTTTGCCTTTGCATTTTTATTTGATTTCCTTTTCTCAACGGGTGATGGTCTCTTTTCCTTTTGACGCAACCAGAGTTTGAAAGGTGCCCTCCGCATCTTTTGTCACTTGCTCCATTCTTGACACCCGTCGTGGACTATTTGGAGCTTCCTTTCCAAGGGGATTCCTCTTCCTGTGAGTGCACTTCATTCTCACCATCCTGCTTGGTCTATCACAACTCCTTTGCTGGTTACTCAACTTGTACCTCACTTCACAGGGATTCTTCCTTTCCCTTCCCTTGTATCTATGGTATCCCTTGCAGTTACACTCCTTCTATTTGTGGCTATTCATGTTGTCTTTCCTCTTATTGATATTCTCCTGCTGCAATCTTGTCCTTCCAATCATGGCTTGTCCGTAGTGGTGATCCCTCCTGTCCTTTTTCCCAGTGGAGGCTCGTATGATCATGATGACTCGGCCTTTATCCTTGTGCGGGTCCCTACCCCTGCTCACTTGAGATTCTACTATGTTGCTCTTTGTACCTGTACTTTGTCATGGAGGATTGATTCTGAACCATGTCACTCCCTCATGCCTTACGTCACTTGTTTCATGTGGTTTGTCGTCTGTACTTTCCCATGTGCTTTCCCCGCCATTATTTCTATCGCAAGGGTCTTACTATCGTACCCCCGCCAACTATTTATGTTGATCCTGCATGGTCATTGGTGACCGAGTGTTCAGAAATCATATCCTTCCTGGGTGATGCTTGCCTGCCGCTGGGCCTTGCACTGCCCTTCTCGATGTGACCTTCCTTTCTTAACCTGCCTTCATAGTCTTTTGTTGCTAGGTGGATGCAGTCTGTTCTGAGTTGGTCATTCAGTAGGCTGATCCAGTTAGTGTCTAGTTCTGAACCTTCCTTGCCAACCCCCTCGTTGTCTAGTCTGTCCACCAAGCCATTCGCTGACTTGTGGACCCAATGCAACTCCACTGTGTTCATAGTTTTTAGATGCTCCTAGATTTTTTGTAGGGAGAGAGCCAGGCGCCAGTGTCTCCAAACCTTTCCCACTCTAGTACCGTTCTGGAGTCTATTCGCCATATTGATGACCAAGTTGGAGTCTCCTTCCATGATAGTGTTTGTCATCCTTTCGTGCCTTAGGATTTCAAGGCCAAGCTCTAGGGCTCCAAATTATGTTGTGTTGTTGGTTGAGTTTCCCATACTCCCAACATATAGCTGGATGATGTTACCACCACTGTCTCTGATCACCTCTCCCATCCCTGCCACTCCTGGGTTTCCTTTTGCCACCTCGTCAAAATTTAATTTGAGGAACCCTAATGGAGGGGGAGTCCAGTTGCAGTCTCCAAGTTGGAGTTGCAGATCCTACCCTATTGTTGTGCTATTGCGCTCATCTTTTAGGTGAAAAACCTTTAGAATGCGGGAGTCTTGATCAGTGAGTTGCATTGTTTCCTTCTTGCAGTTGTAGCTCTGCACCGTTTCTCATATTTGTGAGATAATTGTGTCCTTGAGCTTTCCTTCCAATAGGCTTTAATTCCTGAAGATGCGTCGATTCCTCTCCTTCCATATTTCCTAGATGATCATCCCCGACATTTGGTTCTAGAAGAGGTTCACCATTTCATTTTTGTTGTAGCTCTCATTCCAATTGTTGATGGTTGCGCTGATGTTGCCCCAAATTCTATTGGACTGGCGGTAGATGCCTGCCACCCAATCCCATAGCTCTATTGTGTAACTGCACTCATCGAGGAGGTGATTGGTTGTTTTCTCCTTAGCTTGATAGAGGTGGCAATGAGAAGGGCCTATATAACCCCTTTTCATGAGGTTTTCCCAGGTTAGAATTTGGTTGTGGAGAAATAACCATTTGAACATTTTGATTTTTGGCCATCGGGGGCTGCTCCAGATATTTCCCCACTATTTCGTTGCGTCTTCTTGATCCTGGTCTGCGATGTAATACCGCTCTTATTTTAAGTTGAATTCCCCACCACTTTCCTTGCCCCACCTTAATTGGTCCTCATCCTCTAAGACTCCAATTTTCCTTTTCCCCAATTCCTCTTCCACCTCTTTCGCTAGAGTAGCGATACGATCTCTATTTTGTGGATTGAGTTTGTCCTAGGTCCTCCATTTGTCACTATCATTTCTTGGCTTCCAGTAGTGATGGATTGCTCTTTTGCCTTGCGATGTCATTTCCTATTGGAGCTCCTCCCTTTTTGGATTTTCCATTCTGGGTTCCTATTGCCATGCGTCCTCACAGAATATGGCAGTTTGACCATTTCTGACTTCCCAGAAGTTGTGTTTATGAATCCAGTTCTTGTTGTGCCATGCGATATTTCAGATGGATGATCCCTCCCTTATTCCCATGAGTTTAATTCGGTCTTGATCATAGATGTTCGGAGCATACTTGGCCTTCCAGAGGTTTTCCCATGGTACTAATTTGTCCTTGACCCATATCCACCTGAGTTTTTCCCCGTAGGCTTCGTTGGTTACCTGTGGGTCTTGTAACCCCAGGCTTCCTTTTCCTTTTGGTCAACAAACCTTCTCTTAGGCTACCAGGGCCCATTTATTTTTATTTTCAACACCTCTCCATAAGAAATCTCTTTGAATGGCTCTTATCTTTTGTAGTATTCCTTTGGGAGCAGGGAACGCTCTCATCATATACGCTAGAATTGCTTGTAGGACTGCTTTGGTGAGGATAAGCCTCCCTTCTAGGTTGAGAGATCTATAAGTCCAATTTTTTACCCTCTCCTGCAATATGTTGATCACTCTTGCCCACGTTTCCATTTTTCAATCTCTGTCTGTCAGGGGAATTCCCAAGTATTTCGTTGGGAGCGTTTTGCATTCAAACCCCAGAATGTTAGCTAGGTTTATTTGAATTGCAGGATTAGTGTTGAAGAAATAGATCATGGATTTGGAGTGGTTGATCTTTGCCCCTGAGGCTTCCCCAAAGTCTTCTAATATTTTTTTATAGGTTTTTTCTTCCTTGACCGTGGGTGTGCCATGGAGTAGGGTGTCATCAACGAATTGTTGGTGTGTGGAGGTTGGTCAGTCTTTGAAAGTTTTGATTCCTTTTAGTTCCCCTGTTGGAGTTGTGCTTTTTATGCTTCTGCTGAGCCCTTCCATCATCAGAATGAACATGAAGGGGGACAGCGAGTCTCCTTCTCTGATGCCTCTCGAAGGCCAGAAGGGTTTTGTTGGGGCTCCATTAATTAGGAGCGAGTAGCTTGTCATTGAGACTGGATTGAAAATCCAGTTGATCCAATGATGTTCAAACCCAAAGGCTTCCAACCTTTTGGCCATATAGTGTTAGCTAATCTTGTCATAAGCCTTCGTCAAGTAAATTTGGATTATCATCCCCCCTCTCCTTTGTCTTTTTATCATGTGTATAAGTTCATGGGCATGGATGATGTTATCCAGTATTTGTCTTCCTTCTACAAAACCCGCCTTCTCTTGTGAAATCAGTGTGGGTAGGAGCGATTTTAGTCTATTGGCTATGACTTTGGAGATTATATTGTAAACAACATTGCATAAATCTATCGTCCTAGAGCAATTTGGGGTCCTTGCTTCATTTTATTTTGGGATTAGTGTGATCATTGTGGCATTTAACGCTTTCAAGATGGAGGACGAACATCTAGAGTCTTCCACCATCCCATAAACTTCATGTTTAACCACTTCCCAATAGACTTTGAAAAATTCCACTGTGAAGTCATCTGGGTCTGGGGCCTCTCCATTGGGCATCTCCTAGACCACTTGGTCGATTTCCTCCTTTGTTATGGGTTTGTTTAGATTGATATTTTGTTCCTTTATGAACAACTTGGGGATGTGTTGAGTTATCCTTTGTATGGCCTCAGTTTTGTCTTGGTTAGGTTCCTGGGCTATCCCCTGAAGTGATTGACCAATGTATTTTCAATTTCCTTGTGGGATTCTCTTTCAATCCCATCCCGATCCCTAATTTTCAGGATTTTTTTATGGGTTCTTCTTGCAATGGTGGTTCTATGAAAAAACCTGGTATTCCACTCCCCTTCCTTTAGCCACCTGATTCTGGACTTTTGGCGCATAGAATTTCTTCCTACTGGCATATTGCTTCCCATTCCTGGGTCATTTGGATCTCTTCTCTTTTCCAATCCTCTGTGTAACCCTCGTCTATGTAGAGTTCCTGGATTATCCTCATTCTATCCTCAATATGTTTTTCTTGGTTTATGTTCCCAAATATTTCCTTGTTCCACTTCTTGAGTTTGTGTTTGATGTACTTGAGTCTCTTATAAAGTTTGAACATCCTTGTCCCTCGATCTGGTAATTCCTCCCACCACCATTAGTTGATGTTCTCCTTGAAGGTGGGATGTTCGATCCAAAATTTCTCAAATCTAAAGGTTTTGTTCTTCGGAGTGGTTTGGAAGTTTGCTTCCAATTGGACTAGCCAATGGTTTGAACCCCCCCATGGAAGGATGTTGCAATCTAAAGTTAGTCCCTGCAAAATGATGGATTCTGACACCAGGAATCTATCTAGCCTTGTAGCTACTTGGTAGTGATTACTTCGTTTGTTATTCCAGGTGAACTGGTCATTGTTGGTTCTGATGTCTGCTATCTCCATTGTATCAATGAAAGTTGAGAATTACTCCGCATATCTATCTAGTCTCCTGGTGCGCCCTTTTTGCTCTACAAGTGTCGTGATTATGTTGAAGTCCCCTGCCAAGATCCAGTAGAGGTTGCGGAATCTGGCCTTTAGATTTTCTAGGTCTATGAGCATTCTCCTTTTTTCCTCCAACCTCTGGGGACCATACACATCGATGCATAGAATCACCTCGATGTTACCTATAATTTGCATGTTAATCGATAGTGTGTGTCTCGTGGCTTAGGATGCTAGTAGGTTTAGTGATTGTGGGTTCCATAAGGTGAGTATACCACCTACCGTCTGTTGGCATTCGACAACCAACATCTTGTTCTTGCTCCATTGTTTTTTACTGATAGTTTCCATTATGTCTACAGTGCAATTTGTCTCTTAAATGAAGCAGAGGTCAGGTTGTTCCTTCCTCAGTCTATTTTTAAGGATTATTTTCTTTCGTGGGTTGTTTAGGCCTCTTATATTCCATGTTATAATCTTCATTTAAACATGTGGGGGGGAGTTGGGAAAGAGATTTTTGATCTTACCTGAATTTATTAGCAGGGCCCTTAGTTCTTGTAGGGCTACACTGTTTGATTTCCTGCCTTTCTTCTGCCTTGTCTGATTGGGTGAATGCCTTTCTTCTGCCTTGTCTGATTGGGTGAATGTTGTGGGTTTCCCTCGCCTGCTTTGATTCCCAGGAGTCTTATCTCGTCATGTATGTTATCACCATAACAATTTTCATAGAGGATCCAAATATCGAAAATTTAGTGAGGAACTACATCGATATGGAGGTGTGATAGTTTGAAGGATAGGGTCACATATGGTGGAATATGGATAAATCTAGCGGAGACACGAGGGTGATGGGACCTAGAAAGCCACAGATATCATATACCAAAGATCAATGGTCAACAACCATATCATGTAGACAACTAGCACGAGGCTTAATTATGTGAGAGTGGGTTGGAGAAAATACCGTGGTTTCACTTCGCAGACACGTGGCATTTCCAGAGGCATAGCAGAGTGAAAAGAGGTCTACTCCAAACCGTTTTGTCTCGTCCATGATATTGGGAAGTAGTGGGCCCAGCGGGCCATAGATCTCGAGTAGCCCAGATCGACGGTCAAGAGACATATCGAGCGATGAAATAGTGTGAAAGTTAATAAATCGAGAGTGGGCCAGAGAAAATACCATGGTATCACTTCACAGACATGTGGCACCACCAAAGGCATATTGGGGTGAAAAGTGGTCTACCCAAAACCGCTTTGCCTCGCCCCTGATATCGAAAAGTGCATATAAAAGGAGGGCCCCAGTCATTATTTTACGATATTTCAAATTAGTCGAATGTTTGAAAATTGGCGTAGATGCTCCATTCAAAACTGAATCTCAATAGTGAACCAGACTCATTCATCTGTCGCTAATTCACAGTTATTTTTCATCATGGACATGAATCCTGTCATTTTGTCCGTAACAGACCAAGACCCTGCCTTGAAAGAAGAAGCCCTAATTGACAGGGACTCTGATGTATTTGACACATAAATAACTGTCTCACCCATTTTCATATCCATATCCAATGTTGGGAAACAAATACCCTCCCTCGAAGCGGCCCAAGCCTCCATTTCCCCTTACTTCATCGAAGTCACCTTCCCTTTCCCAGAGTTCATAAGTTGGTGTGAAGAATAGTACTCGCGAGAAGAAAGGGTAATTTTGAATAAGTTAGGGTCAGAGGTCTTATGCAAATTAGATATCCCATCAATTCGACACGACCTCAGTATACCAGAGTCTTCCCCCGCAGTGTCGAAGCCCTTCGAGGAAGAAAAATTGATCCCAGTCTACAAAGAATGTCCCTTCGAAGTCAAAACCCTATTTCTAAAGACCATTGTTAAACCCGAATATCATTCTGAGAGTCTGTCGTTACCTATGAATGTAAGCATCATGGATATTGAGGTCCAGTGGGCCTGCTCCATACTTAGTCAAATTCTAGGATTGGATAATGACAAGTTTTTGGTAGAAGACATGTTGGGTTTCCTGTTGAACTTTTTTCTATCATATTCCAATTAGTTGGTCTATATCAGTTTTGAAAAGTTCATCGCTGACAATATGCACCAACATATGGTAAATTTCAATTCACTTAGACACTTCAGGTACTACACACACTTGTTGAGAATGGTCCTGGAAACGAATAAGACAGAGTTCCCTGACGCTGCATTCATTTCGACTGAATGCAAAAGGATCACAATGTTGTTTTTTATAAACAAGATCATGTCCAGAGTTTATAGTTTAATCTTCGACACCGGTCTACCAAGGGTTTTGGAAGACATGAAAATCTCTTTACAACCCAATCTCTAGAACAAGATAGGAGATTGGATGTTGTTCATGCATTCTACTGTAATTTGGGTGTATGCTTATCAAGAAGGACCTTACCTTTTACCTGTCTTCCTGAATCCCATAGTATTTTCCCTAGAGTTCATCAGACAAAGGATTATTTCAGAGACAAATCACTTTCTGAAAACACACAAGGCATATAACTTAAAGTTTCCTTTCCTAGTAGGACCATTTGTGGTAAAGACTAGGTCGTGTTTCCCTCAGATCTAGGCCGAACTTAGTGAATTTGGATTTACACAGTTACAAGGGAGGAAATATGACCCACACCATGTCATATCTAAAAGAAGATTGATGAGAAGACAAGGCCCCTATGAGCATGAGCATGTTGAAGGATTTGATAAACTAGCAAATCTGGAAACCTATGCAGATATGGAAGTCACTTTGCAACCTAATCAAACACAACAAATAGAGTCAGCCCCGCAGCAGACCCAAACATAGAAAAATTCTCCAAGGTTGATTATTAAAGCTCCCAAGATGAGTGTTTATAACAAAAGGAGAATTTCAGAGGCTTTGGGCACCAGTGGTCAACAAAATGTTCTCAAGAAAGTGAAGATCGCGCAGTCCCCACTAGTAGTAAATCTGGAGGAGGAAGAGCCCAAAGAGAAAACGAGCATGGTGATGGTGGAAAGCAAAAACAAAAATGAAGAAGCTAATGCAGAGAGTATGCCACAAGGTGAAATCATCTCAAGGGATTCGAGTAACAAGAAACATATCTTTAGCAAAACACCTGGGGCAGTTTACCAATCCATAGAGGATTAGCAAATAAATATGATGTGAAAGGAAGTATGGCCAATAGTGAGATAAGAGATTTGTTGCCTGAAGTAGAAAATATCTCCCAACACAGGGCTTCCTTATTCTCAGTCAGAGATGTGGAACAAAAGACATTTAACATAGCAATGGTAGATGAGGATAAAGTGTCTGAAATAACGCTGCACTATGAGAATATTGGTGCCCAAGACAAGGTAAAGTTCCATAGAAATGCCAGTGACATGATATATTCAGACTATCTGAGTCTGATTCTGAGGGTTTCAAGACTAACAACCCATGCACTTAAATTAGATGGATAATTGAAGCAGGAGAAAGCATCCAACAAAGCCTGGGAGACTCAGGTCAAAAGATTGGAATCTGAAGGCCCTTAAGGGGTAAAAGATTCTTTATATGAGAAATAGAAGATGATCCAAAGCCTAAAGAAGAAGCTAAAGATGTTCGTCATTTGACATCCATAGGCAGAAGAGTTTGTTGCTCTAGATAAATAAAAGGAGACATTCAAACAAGAAGAGTTAAATTACAAAGCCAAAATATTGCA
>JASDQU010102851.1:379370-391567 GCA_032191745.1 Picea mariana | reverse complement strand
AATTATAAAAAATATTTGGTTTTGAGATGATTAATTGAAAATTTGGAAAAAAATAAATAAATTAAAATGTACACATATCAGTGCACTGTATTCTTTTGAACTCACTAAATGGTGCATTCCATAATATAGGAAACGATGTGTTTTTATGAGTTATACACATCAATGTCTATTATTTACATTGAAGCACCAGTGCTAAAAATTGTGAAAAAACATTGTTGCTTTAAACGATATAACGTACGATTATATTTAACATTTCAAAATATTATGGTGTGCATGATTACAACACGCACATGTGCTTTACATATAATATACACATTGGGCTTTACATATAATGTATGCACTGATGCTTAGTAACAAAGAATGGCATCGACATCTCACCTCAAATATTTGAAGTTTCACTACCCTCTGGTGCACATGGTAATACAAGCACCGTTGTGTACAAATTATATGAGCACCAATGTTCCCTAAAAAAAAAATAAAGACATGATACCTACAAACTATACGAGCACCAATGTTTCATACAAAAAACAATATGGGTTGGTGTGTACGTTAACAAAAAAAGCATCAATGTTGCATACAATGTAAAAGGAGAAACTGGTGCACAATAATTATAAGAGAACCGATACATTTTATTTATGTGTATGCACCGGTGGATGTTACTTAATACCACACCAACACATTTTACCAATACAAGCACTGGAAAAAAAAAACCTTTGCTAAAATCTTCGCCTACCCAAAATTTTGTAGTTATAGGGAACATCCATTAACGCCTCTACTACAACCTCCACTACAAATAACGGAGGTTGTAGTGAAGGTTTTTTTTTAATTTTTTCCAAATCTTGTAACACTAAAAACCTTCGCTACAAGGTGTTTTCCTTATAGTGTAAGAACTATAGGAGCTCTGATACCACTATTAGAATACACTAGAATGGAGATCGACATGATATGAATTTTATTAATATGATATGCACCTAAGTACATGATCTATGACCTTTAGATTCATCTTTCGAGAGGTCTCTTGGAACCTCGATGATAGTTCATATTCACTTGATACTTTTCATATTCCTTCTCAAGTGAATAATACAAAATATCATAACTATAATGGATTATGTTTCCAACACTTATCAAGGTCAGAGGGTATCCTTTCTAAATAGAAAATCATAACAATAATGAAAGAAACATTATAATAGTAGAAAGTAGATTCAATGCCAAATCTAAAAATAGTGGGTTTAAGACCAAATCTAGAATAATTTTAGGGGTTCTCCATTCTTGAATATGAAACCATTTGAAAAAATATGTTTCTAGATAATTGAAATGACTAAGTATTTTTCGTCGAATTATTTTTCAAAATCTCATATGATATTTTATGTTAGTTAATTTCTCGACCAAAATTTTATTAAAATTATTAACTAAGATTTTTTTAAACTTTTGACCAAGAATTCAAAGATTATTTATAATTTAAAACCTCTACTCCAAGAGTTTGCATCAAAATTATAGACTAGAATTTCTAGAAATCTAGGTGGATATTTTTTAAATTCTAGTTAAAAAGTAATAAAAACACCATTAACACACTTAGAATGGCTTCAATTGGCTTTGATAGGTATTCTAGCATGAAAAAATAAGGTTTATGCCCTATTTGCTTCATCATCATTCTCATGGCACCTATGGCTCCTCAATATTTCCAAGAAGATGGTATCCTACCTAGGCCCTCCTCTCCCCCTTGTGTTAAGAATATCAATCACTCTGGTGGATCATTGATTTCACCCCCTCAATCTCAAAATAGTAAGAAACCTTGAAGATGGTAGTGAGGTCTCCTTAATTATACCCTTCTATGACATTACCCACTTTGGCAACAATTATCACCCTTCTAGATAAATTCTTCGAACCTCCTCAACTTCACATCCCCTATATCTCGACCTTAGTGACCAACAAAATTAGGGTTTTTCATCAAAGGCTCCCTCCCCTTCAATAACTAGTGAAGAACAACCTCAATCACGACCCAAGTCTTGAGGGTTCAAATGGTCTTTGAAGCCCATTCCCCGTCCATCTTAGTGGTCATGACATATATGGTAGACTAATACAAGTATTTCAAGGATAATGGACTCATTTTTAGATTCAAAGGGATTTGGCTAAAACTCATAGATATTCACAAGTGGATATCCTTAATATGGAATTCTAAGATTAAGGAAGAATAATTTGTCTACCCTTGTGCAAAAGGGTTCTTCATCATATTAAATTTTATTTCTTAGAAGGTGAACATCACATCCTCAAGTCTATCCCATGGTTCTTGGGAAAGGAAGGTTTATGCATGAACACTCTATCCATGTCGAATATGTGTAGACATGGACTTCAACAAAGGTTTTCCAATATAGAGAAATCTAGTGCCCAAATATTACACCTAGAATCAACCTCTCAACTATGAGTAGGTTTCTTTCAAGAGTATATCCTACTTCCAAACATGCCATATAGAATCCCATTGTATAAATTCTAGAGTTGAAGGATAATATATAAGACCCTCCAAAAAATTAGCATGGTGGTATGGGGATTTAGAGGAGAAAAAGATCATTAGTATAGATCTTACTTACTTAATCTTGGAAGAAATTGAGAAAAATCTACAACCCCCCATGATAACTATCAAGGAAGCACCTTCGAATAATTCCAAAGAAAAAAAAGGAAGTCACAACTCCCCAATCAACCCTTCCCACTCAGGAAGCTCCCCTTATTCAAGTAGAGAAGGGGAGAGACCAATGATCCTCATTGCCAATGCAACTACAAATATCCCTTCAAACACTCACCCCATTTCTCAAAAACTTTACATCCTTCTAGCTAGACTCTAAAGGAAGAGAGTGATAGGATATGACCACAAAAGAAGAGGAGAAATAATAAATTCACCTTGTAGATGCCCACCTTCAACTCACAATGGATGAAGGAATCATGGAAGAACCGTAGGAAGGATAACTACATGATCTCATGAAGTCACTCTAGGAACCACCACGGGATTTGTGAGAAGTAAAAAAAAAAAAACCAACCCCCTCTTGCAGCTTTGGCCTACATGACATGACATTGAGACATAAATCTATTCTAGCATGTATTACTTCAACATTTTATTATGTGGTCAATATGTTATTATTTACTCATGTACCTTTGGGAAAGAAATAAATGTTATTATGAAAATAAGTCATATCAAATGGAAATCATGTTTCCCTTGAAGGCCAAGGGTGAAAGGACTAATAAGTGAAAATACACTTCCTACTCTAATCAATGAGAGAATAATACACAGAAAATGTAAGCATATAGTTGTAGAAAACAATAACATAGAGACATACAACCATTACACAATAATTTCTTAGGGAAAAACCTTTAGGGAAAAAAACCCTACAATCCAAAGTAAGATCAATATATAATTAAATAACTAATATAGGTTACAAAATACTTTAAGAGTCTTTATGCTCTTAACAAGAATGATCAACAACATTAAAGTTCCAGAGAAATTTTAGCACCATAATACTACCTTCAATAACCTCTCACTATGCATCCAACCCAAGCACTCAATATATAGGCATAATGGAACCATAAACCATTTATGGTTTCTAATTCCACATGCTATTAACCACTGAAGGTTTTTGGCTTTTACGAAAAACATTACTTCATGCATGAATTTTTGGCTTTTCCTAAAAATATTACTTCATGCATGATTTTTAGCTTTTACTGAAAAACTTACTGCATGCGTGAGATAACTACCATGGTGTGGGTTGGAAACCTCCATTAGTTTTATCATCTTCTAAAATCATTCATTGCAAGGTGTGTGGAACGCCTTTCCTAACACTCTCCCACTTGTCATATACCTTGTAATAGATTAAATAAGAATGCATCAAACTATGAACTAACTTCTAGGGTTCATGGGGCCCATAGATTTACAACACCACATGAACTTATTTGCATTCATTGGATTTGTTAGTGGCATCTACAACATTCTATAACATTTCAAATTTCTCCAATATCACCTTTTCATCCTCTACCATGTCTCTAGCAACATGGTATTAGATATTAATATTCTTTGTCTTCTCATGAAATTAGGTTGGGTTCTTTTCCAAATAGATGGCACTTTAACTATCACACTAAATTGTAATAGCTCTTTAAATTATTCCACATCTGAACATAGTTTCATAATCCAAATGGATTCCTTACAAGTGTGAGTAGCTACATGTTCAGATCAATTCCTTCTTCTGAAACTTCCCTCCCCTTTTCTACTTTTCCAACTTCTTTTCTCCCCTTCTTTTCCCTCTTCTATACTTACCTTTTTTTTTCCTTTTCCTTTTTCCCTCTATTCTCCCTTTCTAGTTCTTATACTTGGTCATTTTTTTTAAAAATGATGGGATGGCGGGTTCCCGAGTTGGCGGACTTGCAGATTCTCATCTCCATCCACATCCTCACATCATGAGTCTGACCGTCCACCGCACTATCCTATACTTAGTCATTTTTTGCAATCACAGGTTCTCGAGTTGGCAGGGTCAAGATTTCATATCCAATGTTTTGTGATATACATATTTCATCAAAAAATACATGATCTACATTTTGACCATTGGACCCCCCCNATCTCTCCTTTCTTAAGTCCGATCGATGACGTTACAACACTTAGTCATTTTTCGACCTTCTGCAATCGTGGGTTCACAAAAATCTCAAGTCTTATTTTGCTCCCATTTGTCCCCGCCACCTTCATGTTTTTCCCAGTACACATTTAGTATTATTTAATTCTAACAACTCATCATGCATGTTCCGTAAAGATTGTCATTAATAGGCGAAGGGCTCGAGGAGATCTCCTATTAAAATGCATTAAACCAACATGTGTGGAGGATTATATTATCCCTCTCAAGTGTTCATTTTAAACATTATCTGAAGCAAAGGAACATTTTCGTCAACTTATGGAATAATCTCGACAACAGTTCTATGGAGATACATTGAACATTTTCGGGCATGAGGACCAACACTTTCAATGTTCTAAAGCATATTCTTACTACTCATCCCCTTCTAGCTAAAAAGAAGTAATCTAGACATTTGGAATAGTTTGTGCAGGTTGCATCCCAGAGGTTTTCGACTATAAGGAGTTGGTCTCCTAGTGCACCAAGAGATATATTCCAAGCCAGTGGATCATTCCCCTATCTCTCTGTTGCCTCAAGTATCTCGTAAGATGTTGAGAATTCCTGAGTCAACGCTTAACTTCAAGAGTGAAGATTGTAAAGAATTATTAAAGAAGCATGATAATGGGTTGGACCTCTTACCTGATTTCCTGGAGAACCCAGCGGCCATCCCCGAAGATATCATGAGATTATCGGTTGGCTCATTTAAAAATCCCTTCCGGGAAATTTCTTGGTTTTTCATGAGGGTATCAGGACAAGAAACTACATCCAACATTTCTCGCATGATTCTTTAAATTTTGTACTTTACGGTCAAGGAATAGGCCATATTCGATCGGGGAAAGTTGATTTCCATTGAAATATCTTACCAGTTGTCACAATACAAAAAGGAGAATAAATTATTTATGTCCTCTTATTTGGTTTTCGCGATAGCACATTTTTGTCAGTTTCCAATATTATCTGTGTGTAATAAGGTAAACTACGAATTCAACACGGTAACCTTCTAGTATCAAACATTATGGAGGCACAAAGCCTCCCAACATTTTTATAAAGTTTTTAATGACTTTTTCACAATTTTTAAAGGTTTTTTGTTTGGAAAGGACACCCCACAGATCTTTGACCAGGCGAGTAAGTTCTTGGATAGGAAGGGGACACTGGAACAAATGGAGAATTAAAATGTCATAAGGATTTTTGGTTCCAAGGAAAATCCTTCCTTCCTTCCATGCCACATATCTGAAAAAATGTTTGTTACTGAAGTAGCAAGGAAGTAGAACTACTGGTTGCATTTTTTCCATGAAAAGAGAAAAAAGCAATTCATACCTCTACCCTGAAAATTTGGGGACTTCGTATTCAAAAATATGAACAAGATTGATGAATTTGTAGGCCACCTCCACAGCCTGAATCTAAGATATGTTGAAAGGATAAAAGGGTTCGACCCTAGCAGAATTTTTGTAGAACATCTACTAGCAATTGGCTTCAACAATTATTTTATTAATATTGTTCTGAACGAAGACACAGATAATGACTCGGGCACTCCTTCTCATGACACTGGAGACCTAGAAACAATACTCAGCACCAATGAGTCGTACAAACAGAAAGGAAAAGGTCTTGGCAAGAAGAGTGTCCAATCCCCAACTGTCACTCCAAAAATTAAAACATCTCAGAGAAGTGCTCCAACGGCCCACCCAATTAAGAAAATGACCCACATTTCTTCAGGTGGAAGAGGAGATAAAAACCCTCCTTCGGGAAAAATTGAAAGCTCCCATAAACTTCCCTTGAGGAAGAAAAGAAAAAATATTGTGCAAGAAGAGGAAGAACCTCGATTAGAAAGTGACATCCACGACTTCTCCCTTGAAGATATGGAACTTGAGATTGATATCGAAAAAGTGTTCCCCCACACTGATCAGCTAGGGGACATATCTCACCAAAATATTTTGATGGAAATAATTGAGAGTAAGACCTTCGATGAAGAAGAGACTTTTGTATTTCAGAGTGTTGTTTTTGACAGGGAGTCCAAAAATTTAATTATTGAGAAAAGAGATGTAAACAACAAAAAGGGGAAATCTCGTTCATAGGTTAAACTACGGAACATGCAGTCTTCCCAAATTTCCATAATACAATGAGAAAATGGAGATGCTCTAGACTATTCTATTGGAGGCCTTGAAGCAGAGAACGCCAAGTTAAAGGAAAGAGTCAAAGAATTGGAAGAAGCTTTAATTCCTCCTCCAGTACTTACTAGTCCTTTAGCAATGATTGGGCCTACCATACCTGTAGCTAAACTAAAAGGTTCTTCAAGCCTACTCACATCAGCCAGGGGATATGTGGAGAATAACATTAAGAAAATAATGGAATTAATTATAGAGGCTTGGGATATGTCAAAGAACATGGTCTCTTTTGGAATGAGAGCACATGCCTTCCATGAATATTTACAGGAAGATTTGAAAAATGAAGAAGGATTTTACCTTGACGCGGTCGTACCCTTCGATGTTAAATTTACCAATATGACAGAGTAGAGAATAAGAGAGGAGGATCTCCCTTCTCCGAACCGGATAAAACAACTGAATGCATGATGGAAGGAAAAAGTTAAAAACTTGAATATAATTGTCCAAGTATGTGACCAAGTTGTATTGAAGAAGGAAGAACTATTCAAGAGACTGACTGAGATAGACCTGGACGGGATCACCAATGAGGTCCAAGACCCTAAATTGATCCTTAACTCGTTGTTCCTAACCAAGCAATCCTTTGATGAACAAGTTGATATCTTTAAAGGGTTATCATTTGAAAAGTTCTGTGGCATTCTTGAGTATAATGAAGATGACGTAGACAATTGGCTAGTGGATTATTCAGTAAAAAATAAAGATATTGAAGAATCTTTGTGTAATATTTCCATTCATCTAAGGGACTTGGAGAGTGAGATATTCAATATAAAATATGGCATGAAATCAACGTGGCACCAATGAGAAGCTACATCGAAGAGTGGTTTAAAAAAACTATCGACAAACTGACCGATGAAGGGCAAAAGGCAGTTGAGACGGTTCCTATAACCATCGATGAAAGAAATAAAAGGACATCAGAAAGCAAGTGACAATAGGAGATACCATCATAGTAAGTTCATACTGATCACATCCATCTTTATTTATCAAGTCCTTCATCCAGTTACTCCACATCTTTAAATAGAAATCGTTAACCGAAGACTGATAATTTCCTTTTTCTTTTTATCAGGTCTTGTTGTCTTCTGTCGCCCACTTTATTCCTTCTACAAACTTCATTCTTATATATATATTCTTTATGGTCCACGGGAGCCCCAATCCCAGTATTTATGACAAACGCATTTAAATTTCAGAGAATATGTAATAAACCATATATTTTTTATAAATTTCAAGAGAGATATTTTGGGAACAATCTCGATTGTACTTTGTAACCTAGTTTTTTGAATATAAAGTATTTGAGGTTGATATGTCATTATATTTATTTGAGTTGCCCATGTATCACTCTGTCAAAGTTATCTTATGCCTGCGGATCATTTCCTTTTATTTTTATGTGATCAGAAATATTTATCCAAACTATGATGGATGTGAGGAAATTTTTCTTATTTACATTAAATGTGTGAATGTGTGTGGTTCCTAGTCCATCCTCAGGAAATTTATTTAAAAGAAAATAAAAACATTTTCTATTTTTTCATATTTACTTTTTCTTTGATTACCACGATGGACTTTAGTGAAGTCCCACATTCTGAAGACCTAGAGTCCCATGAAAATCCTAACAGAGGAGTACCACCTCTCTAAAAATGCAGGGGGATTTGTATCCTTGTGAGTTTGTCATTTCGGTCCTAACGGATTCAAGCATCAAAATTTTTGGCAACCATACTGGGGACATGAAATGAAAATTTGGAACCTGGCCCGGTGTTTGTGAAAGAATATATGACTTTACCCCAAGGTAATTAACCCCATTTGGAAATTGGATTGAATAATCAACGAAGCATTTTACACCAGTTGTACAATATGGTAATAAAAACAGCCCAGAATTGAGAAGAGTGAGAAGGTTCTTGGAAGATATCAATACAAGAAGAAGAAAGAGAAATCCTCCTAAGACAGAGGAGATAAGAATGACAAGATCAAAGAAATCAAAGGCTAGCTATAGAAGCACAAGAACAAGTTCGAGATTGAAGCTGGACGAATACAAGGGACCCATTACCAAAAGTAAAAGTAAGAAAATATATATTCTTAGAAGTGAAAAGTCTATCCCTGAAGTCTCCCCAGACGTGGTATCGAGAGACAAACATCCCCAAGACAAGCATCATGAGGAGAGACAAGAAGGTAGAAGAGATGTCGCAAGAAATCAAGGAATCCCAGGGTTTGAAAATAGAAGGAGGGTAAGAGATTCCCCTCTTAATATTATAGGTGAGAAACATGAGCTCCCTATTCTCCCTAAGGGTACCTTAAAGGAATTTTATGGAGATGGAGCAATCGATGCAAAGAGGCATCTGCATTTATTTCTTCATGTTTGTGACTTTCATCATGTTGAATATGATGACATCATGGTAAGGTTGTTTCTGCAAACCTTATCAGAAAGAGCTTATGAATGGTATACAACATTTCCCAGTAGATCCATTCCCTTGTTTAACAATATAAAAGCTATGTTCCTAACTATGTTTTCCCCTCCAATTGCTTACCATACCCTCCTCACCAACTTCACCCAGATTGGGTTGAGGAAGAATGAAAGGATACAAGATTTTAATCTCAGGTTCAATAATACCTTGAGTAGAATTCTAGAAGATAAAATACCAAATGACCCGGTCATTCTCGGTTGTTATAAGAATTCAATGCCCCCGAATGTAAAATATGCCATCAGAAAATACCAAATGGATAATTTGGAGGAGGCAATGAATAAAGCCACTGAGATGGAAGAAATTATGATTGAAACGGGTGTCGACCCCAACATTATATTGGGAAGAGTACAAAGGAATCTGGGGGGATTAAGTATTGATGACCAAGGAACTTCTAGCTCAAGATAAAATGATGAATACAAGCCTCGAGTGGTTCAAAGTCAAGTGGCGACAGGAGGATTTTTCAAGGGGACCATACCTGACGTAAAGGTTGATCTCATGGAGGCATAGGAAACTAAGAAAAGAATTGAAATTGCACAGATGAATAGAACCATCAAACAAATGTAGAACAAGATAACCAAAATAAGAAGGGGAGATAATAACATGCCAATCCCCGAGCAAAGGAGGAACCCTCCCCCCGAAAATAGAGTGAGGTTTGAGAATATTGATAACCCACAAAGACCAAGGGTTCCCAGACAGTCTACTCCAAACACGACTGTTCTGGATGATGTCTATGATGTGCAATTAATTGAGCAAGAAAATTATCACTTACCTGATGAAAGCTTTGAAACTATGCAAATTGATGGATGTGATACATCCATGTATATATTTGGAGAGGGTGAAAATGATCCCAACTCACAAGAAAATGTCTCCCATATGAGAGGATCTGTAAATAGACCCAAGAATAAAGGAGACTTTGATAAGGAAAAACAAAAAGAAAATAAAAAATAAAAAACAAATGAGAAAGTGACGGATGGAAATGGAACTAAAAGGAAACACCTGGTGTCAAGCTCAACTCAAATGACATATAATGTCATGGAGGATCCAAGTAAATTGAGAATAACTTTTCCCTTTATGGAAGTGGTGAAGATTCCCCAACAAATACATAATATTTTGAAGTTATTGGATGATCCATCTGAAAGAGCTGAAGTTGTCATTACCAGTCCAAAACAAAGCCAAAGCCCGACAACTGCCAAGATGAGAGGTAAAATTCTGCCCTTCTATATCTCGATTGAAAATCATGATGTTGCACTACATAATTGTTTAGTTGACACTATTGCGACAAATAATATAATGCCACTAGTGATCATGGAGGCATTGGGCATGCGTTGCACTAACTATTATGAAACCAGTGAAAGCATATAGGCAATTGATTCTAGAAAAGTGCGAGCGTATAGAGAAATCAAGGATTTTTATGCTTGGATTACAGTAGCCCCCCATATCATTACAGTTTTCAATATTATTGTGGTATACCTTCCTCCATCATATGGATTTGTGCTGGGAAGAGACTGGACATCCATGATCGATGGATATATAATGAACAACGAAAGTTGTATGATGCTACCAGGAAAAGAGGGAGTGATGATTAAAGTACCCCATGAACCTAGAAAACCCTTCTCTTTCAAAAAGAAGGACTATGAATTGATGGAATATTATATAGATGTTGGGATTTGAAACTATGTTATCGTAGACATGGAGCACAACGAAATCCTAGAGAAAGTTCAAGGCGCAGGGAAACAAGAACGTTTATTTGAAGGCTACTAGAGGATGTCATTTGATGGAGCCTGTTCAAAATCTAGAAATGGAGTTGGAATTGTTCTTTTGAGTCCAAGTAATACTATGCATCCCCATGCTGTAAGACTAGATTTTTCATGCACAAATAACGAGGCAAAATATGAAGCCTTGATTTAGGGGATGATCCTTGCACAAGAAATGAAAATATAACATCTCGTTGTAACTGGAGACTCAAAGTTGGTCATCAATCAGGTTACCCATAGGTATATAATAAAAAAGGAAATACTTAATGATGCAGGAGCATCTCCTTCAAAGTCAACAACGCACGCATGGAGGCAAATGAATGACATCTCAGCAATGACAAAATTTCAAATCAAGCATTAACTTCGTAATTTAATTAGTTGTTGAGATATTTTGTAATCAGCATTTTAAAAATGTAACTTGTTTGTAAAGTCATGAAGGACTGTAAGGGATTTCAGATATGGAGTGTCGACTCTATCTGGCAATATCTAGTAGTTATTGTAATAGGACCAAGTAGGTAACAGCCTTGAATTTGATAGGATAGATTTCAAACAAGACGAGAGAGATCATGGAGCGATCCTTAGATAGTTTTTCATTGTTGTATTGTAACATATAGACATAATAGAGAGATCAGTAGAATAGATTAAAGTAGAAAAAACACTATGTAACTTTTTTTTTCATGAATGAATAGTACAGATGGAAATTGTCCCAAATCCTTTGACTGTGTTCATTTCATGTGTGATTGAATGAATGTTGATTTATATGTTTATGATCTAGTTTATTTCATCCATGTATGATTGTTGGAGAGATTGACTATATGAGTTTGTGACGGAACTGGATGAGTTTCAATTGTTTATGTTTTGATACTTGTATGCAAGGTGTGCATCTTGAACGCAAGGAGTACGTCGACTAAGTCTTGGATTGACTCAGAGAAGTTCAGAGAGAATCTGTTAGCGATATTTCTTGCTAGCGGGGGTAGGAAATCATAGGGTGGGTCAAAACCCACTTATCCAAGGTCTCGGGCAACATGCGCCCGTGGTAAACAGTAAGCAAGATCAGACGATCTGGATCAGCGTGCCCGGATCAACGGCGCACAGTGAATTCCGTACCCCCCTTGCCTTCCGACCTTTAAGCTGAGGGGGGGGGTCCGGAATCAGGGGCACATCTCTCCAACGGCCCAGATGAGCGCGCCTGGATCAACG
>JASDQU010102851.1:366768-379270 GCA_032191745.1 Picea mariana | reverse complement strand
AATTGTTACACTTATTCGTAACATGTCCTCATGTAATTGGAACAATATATCGAGTACATTAATCAAAATCCATGGTTTTCATAGACAAATATTCCAAAACATACAACTTGCAGTAACAATCAATTATATTGATTGTCATTCATCAATTGAACTATTGTCATCACTCGAGTTGCTTTCATGTCTCATTTCTTCATCACTTGTAGAAAATATTGTACTTTGGTTATTTAACCTAATGTTTTCTTGATTGACTTGTTTTTTATGTTTCGCATCTTCATGTTCCATCTACAGACATATACATAAAGTGTAATAAGTATATGTGCATTTATATATAGTATAATATACATGATTGCATAAATATAAAAAAATGTACCATAGCAACGATTGCTTCATAAAAAATACACATTCTTCAGAAGCCATGTTGCATATCGTCTCTCAAGCTCTCTTTTGTTTGCTGCACTCCATACTTTGTTTCCTACATGTTTAATACATCATGACAAAGCATAGTCGATATAATTAATATAAAGGTTTATTATTGTTCCATTAATTATATAAAATGGAAGTTAAACAACATATACACTTACAAATTGTTTAATTAAACCTTGATACTTCAACATATACTCACAACACATGCTTAACCCAATGACTATCAATTCATCAATTGACTCTTCTTTGTATGTTATCACCTATTAGAAGACATTCATGGACACGTGTAAATTAATTATTTAAATATAAAGATCACAACAAACATGAAATCTTAAGTAAGGCAAAAAACGTAAGTACTCACAAACTTTGCGACCAACCCTTTTATTCCTCGTCATTGTGTCTTATGTGCTGAATGGGCTCCATTTTTTTTTCTTTTCTACAACAAAAAAAATTGAAAAGTAGCATTTCATGCGATAATTAAATTCAATGTACGTAAAATAATAAGTGAACGATTACATACCTATGATGCATGTTGTTACTGGGATGGCTCCTCCTGCAACACAATTATGTTCATTTCTTTTACCATCTTCTTGTACACTTTTTTGGACATCCCTATTGGTATGTATTGGTTTTTCCCTTGTTTCTTCCTTGGAATTTTCATAATCTTCCTTAAAAACAAAAAAAAAACCAATATTTTTTTTAAAATCGACATATAAGTAAATATAGAAAAACAATTGATTTGGTAATTTTTGGAATATATAATAGAAAAATATGTTTAGTAATAATACTTTTAAATTTTTTTTTTTTTATTGTAAGCTTTTTCTATTAAAAATCTCACGAGTCTCATTGACCATTTCTCTGGAAACACTTCTTGTAGTTTATATATAACCTGATTCTTGGAGTCATTAGATTGATTTTTGTATTGTAAGTGGAAAGTGCATCTATATGTTCTTTATGCTAAATCCCTTAGAGTTATGTAAAATAGTTGTCCCCTCTCGTCAACTTCTAACACCACTCTAGATGAACTAAGGACCAAGACATCATCATTTTTATCTTCTTAGAACAACATTATTCTCCCTTGCTATTGTTCCCTGCATGACGTTTAAAAAAATATGAAATGAGTGTTTAAAACATGTACAAAATTCATTTTTAGTAAAAATAGTCAAAGAAAAACTTCATATTGATTACCTTTTGATCCACTTAATCCCTCTCTTTGCAACATTTCCATAAATATTTTACACTCTTTTTCACTCATATTGCAAACAATCTTATCAAGTTTCTTCAAGTTTTTTCTCTGATGACACATCTTAACCAATACACATCATTCATTTAAACCTATAGATAATTCACATATTTTAAATTTTTAATAAAAATTAAAGAACTTTCCTTGTTCTCTTGTTGAGATGATCTACCATTATGATTTCTACAATTATTTGTTTTCCTTGAACTTTTATCAACCATTTCTATAAAAAAAAAAAAAACTAGGAATCATCAGATATAAAAATTACAATTTTTTTTTACATAATAAGATTTTTGTGCATATAATAAAAAAATATGAATCATTGCATTGATAATATGTGTATGCATCGATATATGATAACCTTGCTCTTGATAGGATATTTAGATACTTAGGAGTTAGTTAATATCAACTTGGTCTAATGTGTCATTACGTAAAAGTGTGTTTCTTGATGTGTTTCTTTATTATGCATTAGTATGCATTTGTAGTTAGGAAATTCAACGATCACGATATGTTCCCGACATAGAGTGATTCAATGGTTCATATTTTCCTCGATCTTAATGAATACATTGATTAGTGGATTAACACCCAATTGGTCCATGATCTCTATTTAAAGAGTATGGAGGGCCATTTGTCGATGATCGATTGTGAGAAACTCTCTTGTAATTCTCTCTGTAAATTTTTATTTTGCATTAATAAATTTCTCCAAGTGGCTACGTTGGCTAGGGCTGTGGATGTTTCCCCATAAGGGTTTTACCACGTGAAAACATCGGTGTGTTTTGTTGGATCATGTTGTCATTGATGCCAATGGTTTGATTATTTGGGAGATTGTTGGATTGTGTGTCATTGATGCAAATGGTTTGATTGATTGATGTCATTGTTTGATGTCAAGTAATTGATTGATTGATGATTGATGAACATTGTATATGTATTGTCCTTGATGAGAATGATAGATGTCAAAGTGGAAACCAATTGATAAAGATGGATCATTGATATGATGCATAGATAAGATGGATCAATGAGTTGTCATTGATACATGATGATGCATAGTTTGTTTGATGAAAAGATGACTCATTATTGTCTTATCATGATTGATAAGGGGAACAAATGGATGAACTCCAAAGTGGCCCCCTTATGGTGAAATCCCTCATGGGAAGACACTTTGAGGATTGAGTTATCCTAGAAGAACGGTTGGAGGACCCATGCTTGTATGTGAAATAATGAGATGAAGATCAATGAAGTTGTTGGTGAAACTATCCTAGATGGATAGTGCTTGTCATGCCATTTCCAGTGGTATGTGGAATGTCACATAACTCCTCACGGTTAGAGGGTTATGGATTTACGAAGTTGGAGGACCCCCATATGTTGGCTTGAAGCCCACAAGGTCAAAGAAGTCAAAGTGACCTAAAAGAAGAAATCATTATTTAAATGATAAAGTAAAAGTGAAAAAGTCAAGGTGGATTATTTAAATAATAAAGAGAAGTGACAAAATCAAGAAGGAATATTTAAATGATAAAATATTGGAGAACCTTCTATTTATGGAAAGTGGTTAACCCTAAAAATAAGGAAAATAGGTTAAGTAACCTAGAAATGGGTTAAGTGACCTAGAGGATGAAAGTATAAATAAGATAGCTATGGACTCTTGCTAAATATCCTTTTTTTGGATCAATGGAGAGCTTCTTATGAGAATATCTTTTGGAGTATTGATGGAGAGCTTCTCGTTAGAGCATCTTTGGTATGGATCTCTTGAGCATGATTGAAGATCTATTTTGAGGAATAAAGTGAGAGGAGGATCTCATGGACGCATCAAAGTTTTGACAATGTCAGAGATCTTGATGACAAAAGTCTCAGATCTTCAGAAACCCTAGTTTCTGAGGTATACGTGGACTGTAATGGGCTAGGGCACGTACACACACGGGTTGTATGAGGACAGTGTGCGTATAGTGGATGGAATGATGAAGACTTGTGTTTGAGCTGGTGCCAATCTCTTGGATGATGAAGCAGGTTCCATATCTGCATTATATGGGCTCAGATCTATCACTGAGAAATTGGTATGGTTACACTATTATCTTGATGGATACTATTGTTTGATGTGTTGTGAATGCTTAGGGTATTATTGATATGGATTATATGATATGGTTCAATTTGGATGATTTGGTTGATGGAGTGATCAGTAAACTTGTGATTTAGTGGTGACATGATTGCTATGGTATACTAGTTGTTATACATGATTGAGATAACATTCATATTGATTTGTTGTGGAGCATGAGAAAGCTATTGGAGATCTTGGATGTGTTTTGATTGGTTGGTGGTCAGATTGGACAGTCAGAGACAGAAGAGAATGATATATTGATTGCAGAGAATCTGACTTGATCTTGAAGGACAAACCCTAACATCTTAGAAGGTATACACAGGTTGTTGTATACGCTGGCCGCTGATGGGCCTCAGAAATGTCACTTTTATATCCTCTTTTTCCTTCACTATTCCTTACATTTCATCATCCCATTAACCTTCCATCACACCATTTACATAACGATACTTGGGTTTCTCCTTATTATTTTTCATTGTATTCATTTTAGTATTATAAGTGAATTTATGATTAAATATTAGAAAAATAACATATTTTCATTATATATCAAGGTTGGATGAGTTTGATGATGTTTGCAAGCATATTCGAAGATTTAAACAAAGTCAAATATTACCACCTAGCCTCAAATTCGAATTTCATATTCAAGCTTTGAAGATTTGAAGAATATTTGGGACAATCATTCAAGCATATTCAAAGGAGAAGATCATGGAGATTTTGATAGGATATCTTATCCAAGATATGTGTGGAGGATTTGAAGGAATAAGTTGAGAGAATAGTGGATCTGTAATTATGAGACTCTCATGTATAAAAGAGAGTGTTCTCTCTTCATTTGGGGGGAGTTAGAGAATCACGTTATTCATAATTGGAGGATGTTATTCATAAGAGTCATGTAAATCATAATGGGGGATTATCTTGGAGAGTTAGAGATCATGTAATTCATAATTTGGTCTTGTAATTAGGAGAAGGGGATTCGTAGCTTTGTTATTCTTTCATGCTTTGTCATTTGACTCTTGTAATATAATTTGAGATTAGTATATTGTGTGAGCTCACATATGTCTTGTCATTCAACTCTTCACATGTTGTATTGCTTTCCTAGATTAATTTCTTGCTTTCCTAGTTAGTCTTTCAATGCTTTCCTAAATTAATTTCATTTCAGCAAATTAGATTAGATTAGTTCTACTTAAGTCCTGCATATATAGTGTGTGTTCTTCGTAAGCATACAAACCTTAGATTGACAAATTAAATAGTTGGGCAAATACTACAACGGAATTAAACGACAATATTTTTGCCTAACATTTTGGCGTCGTTGTTGGGGAAGCACGATGGATTGAGGTTTTGTTTGAATAGTCATGATCCTAACTCTGAGGTGACATATGGGTAATGGCATGTAGGGAGTGTTCCAATTCTTGAAAGCGTAAGTGTAGATTTCAATTCCAACAATTTCAGTTCCAACAATTTCAATTTCTGCAATTTCAGTTTTTGCAACTATGAAGAGGTTTTCATGTGTTTCAACAAGTATGATTTTCAGTTTTTTTTTTGGGTGCTGTAAGAACCCCTTTTGCAATATGATTTAACTATGAGTGTCAGCTTGGAGTAACTTTCTCAGATCCTTGCGAAAGTTTGGATCTCCTCTTCTCATGAAGAGGAGATATTGACAGCAGCCCAAAGCTTAAATACTCCTCTAGAAACGAATGAGGAATCAACATCTGAGGAACTCGAGGAGGACAATGAGGAGATGCAACACGATTTGAGGAACTCGAGGAGGAAAATGAGGAGATGCAGCACGATCTGAGCAAGGGAAATTGCACCTACAAAATATTTATCGATAAATGGTTCCATGTAAGTACTCATTTAGATAAATTTCATTTTTTTAGTTTGCCATTACAACAACAAAATTCATTCATTCTTGTAAATTTCCATTTTACATTCGAAAAGTTGCCACTGAACATATTTTTGTTACTGCTACGTGAGTGGCTACATTGGTTGTTTGATTATACGTAACTAATATCTCATTTCTAATTAGCATAGTGTAGGTAGGGTTTTATTTTTCAGGTTTTTTATTTTTGCTAGAATAAGTATGCTCTCCTCCACGCTTCATGCGATCATGAGGATCAGAAAATAGGGATGATTTTGATTTCAGGAATGAATGTTTTTGCGTCCATCCTTTGACCTGCAAATAAACAGAGTAAAAAAATAAAATAAAAAAATTAACGAATAAAAACAAAACCAATTTTACATGCTGTTACAGCATGCTGATACAAAGGAAATTTTAAATGCTGTTACAACATGCTGAAACAGTGAAATTTATACATGTTGATACAATGACATTTTACATGTTTCAACGAAATTTTACTTGCTAAAACAATGACGTTTTGGCTATAATAATGATTGAATAAATTTGCAGATCTGCAAACAATAAAATAATAATGGCATTAGAAAATAACCAAAAACAAAATGAAACTGAAACTGTGATTAATTGAATTACAAACCCTTTGTTTTCTATTCACAATCCAACTACGACCGAAATAATATTCTATCTTAGTCCTTGGCTTGAATCATAGCAACATTGTGAATTTAGATGACCATTGAATAAGTTTCAGCCTGGTTTATTTCTGGTTCAGCTAGCAACAATACGATTACTCTCAGTTATCCTTCGATCTTCCACCCTAAATATGCAACAAATAAGAAAATAAAACTGATCAAATGAATACTGCTATCCATCATTTTTCACCAACAACCATATTAGAATTTACCAGTCGATGATAGAAGGAATACTGTTAAAAGCTTGTTGCTCTAAGCTGATTATTCTCATCTGCTTATTCATTTTCACCCCATTAGAAGGAGGTGGTTAGGTATGGGTGTACTCGTCACTTAGACTAGCACTTTAGAGTTATCCATGCTTGAAGAATCAGATCAATCTGCTTCATTGATTGTTTTTAATAACGAGATACACTTGGATCCGATACAAACGACAATGATCTTGACTAAAAATACTCTGTATGGTTGTTGATATTCTCTCCAGGATTTTAGAATTCGATTTGGGCTTCATTCGGGTTGTTGATGGAGAAATATGGGCCAAAATCTTAACGACGACATATACTTAAAAATTGATTAAAGTCAAAACAAATCTTGGTGATATTATTCTACAACAACTTTCTCTAGCATTTCTTCTTGAGTAGATTCCTCGAATATCACCTCCAGTAATTGGCATATAATCTCTTTAGCACTATTCAGTTGCTGGCTAACTAATTCATCCAAACGGTGGGCCGATTCTTCCGCCAAAAATCTGTCTGATAAGAAAACTGTTTGAGAACTGCAGTCTCAACCCTTTGTTCTATAATCGACTCTTGTAGAGTAAGATCTACATCCCACCATTAGGATAGCTACATGACCGTTCATTTGATCTTGCAAGGGTAAGTATTTTTTGGGTTGCAATGATGAGTGGTGGAAAACGTTCAAGCTCTCATCTTGGGTCTGATGCCGAAAGAAATAGTGAAAGGAAGTGACAGAATCCTGGTGGTCAAAGAGAGACGATGCCTGGTGTAGATGACACAGTCTACCACCTCCTATGTCTTGGAGACAGACAAAATGAGATAATGGCCGGATCGAGATTGCCTTCAGAAGAAAAAAAAAAATCCATAGAGTGACACGGGTTTCTCTCCTTGTATTCCTAGGTGCCATGCTTCGATCCATTCGGAATAGACTCACCGTCGTTGCTTCAATCTCAAAAAAAATGCATTACAATGTTACCTCTTATAGGAACTTCAAATATGCAACAAGGCGATGTCAGTATCAGGAATACTATTGATTTCAGTAACAATAGGAACTCCTTTGATCTGGTGATTTCAGTAAGACTGTTGCTGTCATTACAATTGGAAGACTAGTATTTGAAGAAAAGAGCAAGTTGGGAAAGTTAAATTGGCAAAATGTTAATGCACTGAAACATTCCTTTATGTTGCTTGCACACAAGTCTAACCTAAGTCCGTTTTTTTGTGGTTTGGTTTGGATTCCTGAAAACTATTTGTGGTTATCGGGTTTGATTTCCATAATCTGAATAATTTATGGTGTTAGGTTTTATAACTTGATTCGGGTTTTCTGCATTTGATTTTTATTTTTGGCTGGAGAATCTCCTTAAAGGTCCAAGTTTCCTTACAGTTTTGTAGTTCTTCGTACTTACGAATCACTGCAATTCAACACCAATTTAGAAGCACCTGACAAGATGCCTCATGGAAGAATTTCTGCCAACATTCATTTGCCTACTGTGGGTGTGGTGATTGATATGGGCAATCCCTTGCTCAATCGAACAGTTGATGGGTTTCTCAAAACTGGAACTGTGGGTGCTTCACGTGTGCTTGTTGAAGAGACTTACAACTCTTTGAGTAAAGGAAGTGCCTCGTGAGCTGGGAATACTGGCTATTGGCATAAATCGATCATCAACCTCGTCTATTTACAATGATAACAACATAAATACACTATCTGAAAAACGTGGAATTTAATAGAAGGATCAACCCATAGCAACCATAATTGAACAAACCTTTGTGTAGATCAGATTGCACTAAGGAACAATTGAAGCATGTGGGATGGAAGTTGAAAGTGCCTCGCCAAGAAAAACACAAGATCAGCCTAGTCGAAAAGGAACATTGTCCAGGGATATCCTTCCTCTAGTCCCATCATTATATTTCTAAGTATTTGTTTGACTTTCTCATTGAAAAGTAACTATTGAGAGCCATGCATTCATATAGCTATGCTTCCCTTTGTATTAATGCTAACTCTCTCTGGTCATGTGTAGGGTAACAAGTGAATACTATATGGAGTGAGGGTTTCACACACACTTCTCAGACCCAATAGTGAATATTTCCATTACCTCCATTTGCAGAGCTTATTTGAGCGCAATAAAGTTTCTTTATGGTTGGACACTCTTTGTGATAATAAAGGGCTGGACCAGTTACTGGGGAATGAATTTTGAAGAGGGTAAATCTTATCGTGTTGTTTTATGGGTAAGAGCAATTGGTTCATTCAATATTTCAATCTCTTTCACATCTTCAGATGGTACTAAAAAATGGACTCTAATAGCTGTAACATGGGGATGAAATAATAAAAAATGTCATTGCCTCGTTGTTTTAATTAAATAACAAAAACAACAAAACAAAACAAACAAAGAAAAACAATAAAAAAACTTATAAAAACATTATAAAAATAAAAATATAAAAACACTTCAAAACTAAAATACAAATTTGCAAATGGACATTCTAAAAATTCTTGAGTTGTTTTCATGATTTATGAGTCACTGTTACAGCAATCGAAGACAAACCAGTATACAAGGACAACGGGTATAAAAACACAGTTTATTTCTATGAGTTTCTCGCATTCGTACATATTTCTGTTTTGCATGATATATTCTTTGCAAATCTTACAATTTTTATGCAGGAATTTGTACTAAGTTTTGCACGAACAAGGACACTCGCACTTTGCTGCTGAAGTTATTTTCAAGAATCGCAAAATTCTTCAAAGAACACATGCTTTGATAGATAGCTTGAAGGAGTTGTTACACAGAAACATTTTGTTGTTACACATAAAAATTTTTCACATCTTGATGTTTGCTGTTACATAACGACCATGCTGATACACTAGTATTTCCGCAAATTTCATGCTGTGACACTATCCCATTTCTCCTTCAAATCTAATTAATCATCCTGGTGTTGAATCCCATCTTACATTGCGTTAACTTTCATGACTTCACACATGCCTATTCTTTTCTGAGTTGCATACATTTCCTTTATCTTTTCAGTTCATTTTTGCCTTTCCAGTTTTCCTTCTGAATAAAACAAATTCACTTTCCATGATCACATTGCCTTGATTTCCTTAAACCATGTTGCTACTGAGCTCTTTACACCTATAGTCCTACCAATATTTTTATAAACTCACGGACTGATGTGGGATTCCTTAAGGCCCACCTTTCAACAATCTTGCCCCATCGACCTCAACACCTTATCTGGGATATAGACTAGAGTCCATTTTTGAGTACCTGGAGGCTTGCATGCCTTAATGGCAAGTTCTCTTGCTGACAATCATGGGAAGACATCAATGTCCCTTAATTTTCAGATCTTGCAAGTGGCTCGACCTCAACACATCCATTCACACTTCGCAAGATGTACTTGGGTACCTTGGCTCTCATTGACATCAATGGTGAGTTTCCTCACATTGGTTAATGACATTCATCAATGGTCGGTAATCCAATGATCTATCTTCATGCTCGACACTGACACATTTATTCACATGACTAGAATTGTACCATCGATTTGTAGCAGGTGAAGACTATACACTTTTTCATGATCCCCTCAGTAGTTGCAGCAGTTTGATTTCAGATCTATGAGAGTACCACAGTTCCATATTCTCTGCCTTCGACACTTCTAATGATTCAACAGTAGTTGCAGTTACAACAGTTATAGTACAACAGTGCAACTACAGCCGCAGTTACATTTTCATGATCTTGCAACAGTGACACATTCCTTCTTCTAATAGTCACAGTCAGATATTCTTTTCTCCAACAGTTACAACAGTTGCAGCTACAACACCAGTCACTCTTTCCTAATCTAGCAGCCGCAACATCTACATCTACATTTTGGGTAAGTGGAGGTATGTTCTTTTCTAATATTTAATCATGTAATTCCTTATTTGCTAGTAATGAATAACTTTGGAAAATTCCCTCACCATGCTCTATTTCCTTTTTCACTTTCATAACCTATGACAAGTTGCATAAGGATATGCAACCACTTCAGTTGGGGAGGGAACCTATATTCACTACATACTTGTTAAGCCCTAATATTGGCTCATTACCCCTTAATTGGGGCATATTAGATTAGTAATGTTATTTTATTTATGTTGTCTTTATTCCATTAGTTGTAATTATACCTCCTAGTCTCCTATATATACCAAGGAGACATTTTCATTTGGAATCATCTTGTACTTGAACATTTAAGTGGGGTAAAAGGAGGTTGCCCCCTCGAAGAGGCTTATTATCTGAAATTGTCTCTTTTTCAAGGCGTTGAGTACTTTTTATAAGGTTTTTCTATGCTATATTGATATTTGGCTCTTAACATATGGAATCAGAGCTCAAGGTCTTGGGGTTTCGCTGCTACATATGAGACACATTGGCATTTTTGCTATAACTTTTTTTATACAATGTTTCAGAAGGAAGGTCTTGGAGGATATTTAGTAGACAGATCAAGGTACGTTGGGTTAAAATTTCATCTCCTGAGGCCTTACACTTTCACAGATACAACCTGTATAAGATAGGGTTCTGGAATCATCCTGAACTGAGTCATTGAGGAATTTTCGCTATAAAAAATTTCTGTAACGTTTTAGACCCTAAAATCCAAAGGATATTCACAGAAATTAGTAAGGTATCTGTGGTAAAAAATTTAGCTTCTGGGTCATCTTAAATTTGTAGATACACCTTGTTTAAGATAGGGTATCTGACTAGTCCTATTAACTAGTCTCAAGAAGGTGTTCCAGGTAAAACAATCATAACTTTTTCCTAGAGTATCCAAATTGAGTGGGACTAGTTTCATTGGATCGTGGACAGTCTGTAGTATTTTTGGTACGAGTTTCATAATTTTATATTAATAATTTTGTGCCAGGAACACTATACAAGTGAGATCTTATGGAAAGGCCAAAAAGTGTCAAGTTGTGGGGAAGTTACCGTAAATTCCACTTGGCACATCCAATTTTGATCAGACCTATGGAATTGCAGAGAAGAAATACCAGAGAACTACATAAAATAAAGTTTCATACCTAAAAGGGCCGAAACTTGGAAGATACAACAGAATAAAGATTCTCTAGCAGAACCACCTCAAAATCAAGGTTCAAAAGTGATACTTGGACAACATGCCACCCAAAAATGGAACTTCTACACAAAATAAGCCTCCAGACAATACTACTTGGACTCTTGATGAAGGTGAAGAAATGTGTAGGGACATAAATGATTTACAAAAGAAGATAGTAACAAAAGATGAAATACAAGAGATGGAAGCTAAGTTGGAGGCAAAGATGGATGGTTTAAAAGAGGAGATCATGGAAGTATTGAAAAATTTCATAATAGAGAAGACACCTGAAAGTGAAAATGCATCCCATGAAATTCATGATGAGGACACAAGGAAGGTGAATTAAGAATGGAGAAACTCCAACTTTGGGTTGAAGACCAACCACGTTCCTAAGATCAATACAAGGAAGTTTGATGGCAAGGACCCAATCACATGGATACTTTAGATGGAGCAATTCTTTGATCTACATAATGTGCCACATACACAAAAGGTACGAGTTGTTTCTTTATATTTATAACCTAATCAATTTGTATGGTATCGATGGCTTTGTTCTCGCAAATCACTCGTCACTTAGACAATTTTCATGGAAGAAATGATAGCACACTATGAGGATACAAGGAGCAATACCTTCTTTAGCCAATTGATAAATCTCAAGAAAAAGGGTTCAGTTATCAAGCACATTGAGAACTTCCAAATATTGAATATAAAGGTAACCAATATTCCAGATGAGCATCTGATTGATGTATTCATAGGAGCTTTAAAGGATAACATTCAACATGAGGTTCGCCTTTGGGAACCCAAATCATTGGAGAATGCATTTAAGGTGGCAAGAAATGTTGAAAGTAAAAATATGGCTATGGCTACTAGAAGGACCAATCCTAACATCTATAGAGAGAACAATGCTCCTTATTCTAAAACACCTCAACCTAC
>JASDQU010102851.1:226871-363121 GCA_032191745.1 Picea mariana | reverse complement strand
TATATATACCAAGGAGACATTTTCATTTGGAATCATCTTGTACTTGAACATTTAAGTGGGGTAAAAGGAGGTTTCCCCCTCGAAGAGGCTTATTATCTGAAATTATCTCTTTTTCAAGGCGTTGAGTACTTTTTCTGAGGTTTTTCTATGCTATATTGATATTTGGTTCTTAACAATTCCATTATTCCATTTACCATCTCATCATTCCATTTATGATTCACTAACATTTCTTTTCCAATGACACTTTGTTGCATTTCAATTGATATACATATTGGCATGATTCATAAAGATAAATAAAAGGCTTTCTTATACACAACGATGCTTTCTTATGCACATTGATAACTTATTATTTCCAGTGAGTATATGACCAAATTATTGCAGCAAGAAAACAAATAAGTGAAATGAATGTTGTTAACACAAGAACCAACATTCTTTGTATTCATGGTTGTCACACAAGAACCAACCATAAGAAATTTTACATGCTGCTACTCTTGTATTTCAAATCCTGGAAATATTCCTTATTAAAAAGACATCATCAATCAAAGCCAAAGTTTGAATGCCAAATGTTTTTGAGAAAATCCATGCATGGTTGCATGAGGACATGCAACAAGTTGAGTTGGGGGGTATGTTGGGCCTCAGAAATGCCACTTTTATATCCTCTTTTTCCTTCACTATTCCTTACATTTCATTGTCCCATTAACCTTCCATCACACCATTTCCATAATGATACTTGGGTTTCTCCTTATTATTTTCCATTGTATTCATTTTAATATTATAAGTGAATTTATGATTAAATATTAGAAAAATCACATATTTTCATTATATATCAAGGTTGGATGAGTTTGATGATGTGTGCAGGCATATGTGAAGATTTCAACAAAGTCGAATATTACCACCTAGCCTCAAATTCGAATTTCATCTTCAAGATTTGAAGATTTGAAGAATATTTGGGACAATCATTCAAGCATATTCAAAGGAGAAGATCATGGAGATTTTGATAGGATATCTTATCCAAGATATGTGTGGAGGATTTGAAGGAATAAGTTGAGAGAATAGTGGATCTGTAATTATGAGACTCTCATGTATAAAAGAGAGTGTTCTCTCTTCATTTGGGGGGAGTTAGAGAATCATGTTATTCATAATTGGAGGATGTTATTCATAAGAGTCATGTAATTCATAATGGGGGATTATCTTGGAGAGTTATAGATCATGTAATTCATAATTTGGTCTTGTAATTAGGAGAAGGGGATCCTTAGATTTGTTATTCTTTCATGCTTTGTCATTTGACTCTTGTAATATAATTTGAGATTGATATATTGTCTAAGCTCACATATGTCTTTTGTCATTCATCTCTTCACATGTTGTATTTCTTTCCTAGATTAATTTCTTGCTTTCCTAGTTAGTATTTCAATGCTTTCCTAGATTAATTTCATTTCAACAAATTAGATTAGAGTAGTTCTACTTCAGTCCCGCATATATAGTGCGTGTGCTTCATATGCCTACAAACCTTGGATTGACAAATTAAATAGTTTGGAAAATACTACAACAGAATTAAACGACAATATTTCCACCTAATAGCCGCATGCATACGTGGGCTATAGTGAGCCAGGGCATGTTCACATGCTGGTTGCACTACTGACAAGTTGCGTACCTATTGATAGGTTGATATCTGTTGAGGATTGTTGCCTCATATCAGTTGGTTCTGAGGGTGTAAGCAAAGTCTTGCATTATAGAGCTGGTGCTCTTGTAGAGTTGTACTATATTCAGTTGTTGCTAATAAACCCCTAGATTGTTGTCCATAATAAAAAGAAAAATTGTACATACATCTTATGTTCTTTGTGTTCCTTGTGGTGATGAATTATTGATGACATGTGTTGCTGATATATGCTACTGATATATGTTCACATCTAATTGGTTATAAATGACAACAATGGGTAATGAATAAATGTTGAATGTTAACAAAGGAGTTTTATGTAAAGAGGGAAGTTTTTGAGAAAAAGAGCCCCACACTCATTCACCCCCCCTCTAAGTGTGGTAGGTGTGTCCAACAATTGGTATCAGAGCGAGCCTTCACTACAAGCCTTAAAAAGCTTGAAGGAGATCCATAGACACACAAATGGATGATGAAGTTCCAATCCTTGATGAGGAAAACTATTATACTTGAAGAATAGAGATGAGAGTGTATTTGAAGAAAATGGGAGCAATGATTTGGAAGGTAGCCATTGGTGGATCAGTTCCATTGAAGAATAAGTCAAAGTTTGCAGCTTAAAGAGAAGGAAAGAAGAATTATGCATTGGCTCTCAATACCATTGTTAGTGGACTCTCAAGCCCTATCAAAGAGAGCATGGGACAATGCACTTCTGCCAAGGATCTATGGCTAAAGCTAGAGGAAACATATCAAAGCAAGAAGGAGAAATAAGATATTGAAGATCACTCCATGAAGATCACTAAAGGTAAAGAATCTCCAAAAACTCTTGAATGAATTATTTATAAATGTGATTTTGAAAACATTTCAAGTGAAGATAAAGAATCAAGTGATGATAGCACAAAGGAAGATCTTGAAGACATTTCAAATGAAGGCAAAGAATTATGTGTTGATGTTGGAAAAAAGGAAGACCGTGAAGATATTTCAAATGAAGTTAAAGAACCCTAAAAAACCCTTGATTGCAATGATAATGATGAATTTTTCTCTACAAGTGGAGAAGAAGATGTAGAAATAGTTTGTGTAAAGTTTTATGGTATTTATCCTATGAAAAGAATAGAAGAAAATCTATTAAAAATTCAAAAGGAAGTTGAAGAGGGTTTATATAGATATAGAAGTAATCATTATTATATAGACTATAACTATATTTCAGATAACACTAAGAATTTTCTTAGGAGGAGTCTAAGGCACATCTTGAAATTAAAGGAAATGCTCAAGGAACAAGAAGAGAGAAATAAGACTCAATTAGAAGAAAAGGAAGAAGAGATCACAAGACTAAAGAATGGAAAAGAAGATATAAATGTAGATGATGAGATTAGCAAAAGTTTTGAAACCATTGTCCATTTCAAGATCCAAATTGAAGAAGCCAAAATAATAGAAGAACTATTGAAGAATCAAATAAATGAAAAGGAAGAGTCATGTTGTAAGTTAGAAGCTGAAATTGTTGACCTTAGAAAGAAGGTAGAAAAGTCAAACAAATTCTTCAATAGCTCACAAATCTTGGATGAGATCTTGGAAATTCAAATATCACCACTTGATAAATCAGGTCTTGGATACAAAGAAGAAGCTACATATGCTGAAGCAAGCACCTCAAAGAAGCATGAGGTAAGTCCATAAAAGAAGGAAGACAATGTTGAAAAACAACCATCTACACAAGGCAAAGAAAATTTCAAAAGAACAAAGAAAGGAAGACATCAAGAAGCTATGCTTGGGACACCAAAGCAAAGTTATGAAAGTATTTTTCATGGGCATTGTTATTCATGTAATGGATATGGTCAAAAAGATTTTGAGTGTAGATCTTATGAAAGGAGATATAATGGAAGATTTTATAACCCCATGAGGTATTGGAGATGTGATCAAGTAGGACACATTGTTGTTCACTGTAACACCATGAGATGCTACAGCTGTAGTGGATTTGGCCACAAATCCCATGAGTGCTAGAACACAAGAAGAAAGTCCGTGATGAGGACTTCACATAATATGGATAGAAGAAGGAATGAATTAAGAAAGGGAGACATATTTTAAAATATGGATGCTCAGAGCTCAAGTTCTAAAGAGCAGGGACACCTACAAAAGTGGGTGAAGAAGACAGAGAAGCCATAACAGAATGAAATACTAAAGGGAAGTTCAAATGTATCATCTAATGAGGCATACACAGGTGACAGTGGTGACAGTCACGTACATACGTAGGCTGACCTTGCATAGGTCACGTACATATGTGAGCTGTTGTGCAGTAGGCTGTGTATATGTGGTGAAGCCTTGGGAAAAATGCAACATGGGTTGTAGCTTGATGTGATGGTATAACTCTGCATTGCAGAGTCTGACATTGTTTAGTGTAGGTTCTGACACTGTTTGTTGTAGGTTTTCATGGTTCTATGTTATATAATGTAAGGTGACGATGTAAAATAAATCTTGGGTGCAGGGCACTAACCCATGAGTATGGATTGATGTTGATTTGTTGGGGTACATGGCTGGTACTTTTTGAAGTTTCATTAATATATCTTATGATGTATTATTGGAAGCATATGTTGGTTATCATGGTGCATGTATTTTTCATGTGGTTGAGATACATATTGAGACATGTAGTTGATGAGTTGAGTTGATAGTCATGTTGTACATCATTGGGGAGTCATAGCTTGTTGATGCATGGTTGATATACTTGATATACTATGTTGTTGGTATTACTTGATTAGCACAAAAATTGGTATTTGTTCGATACATGGTTATGGTACTTGGTTCATGATGGAGACATATCATGAGTGATATGACACATGGTTGACATATTGGTGGATGCACATGGTTGGAACATTGGTAGATGCACATGTTGGCATGTTGATATTTTACTCATGATTCTCTTTTGTTTCATGATGGTTGGTATGGCATGAGTTTGATGCATGAACAGGTCCAAGGATCATTATATGGTAGCATATTGTTGATCTTGCAGAGAAGATAGGGGGAGACATACCCATAGGGGGAGTCATTATTCTTCCCATGATTCTAGGAGGATATATTTATCAGATGCATACCTAGAAAAGAGCCCTATATTTGAAGAAAGAGCACAGAGGCATAATTCCAGGAGGAGCGATGGTCACAGGGGGAGTATGTTCGATGTATCTTCAGCATTACATCAGAGTGATATCCCTTGTTCAAAAGGGGAGAGATTATTTAGTGGCAACAAGACAGGGGGAGTAGCCCCAAGTGAAAAATGACCATTTTTCATTGATGTCAAAGGGGGAGAGATAGTCACATTGATGTGATTATTGATTGTGAGAGATAGTCACATTGACTATTGCTGATATGATTGATGTTTACTAATAGGGAGAGATAGTCATATTGATATGAATGATGACTATTGATGTAGAGCATGCCTTATATACATGTTGACATCAATAATTGGTAATTGGTGTTGACATCAATGTTGGTATTGCCATCAATGCCAAAGGGGGAGATTGTTGGATCTTGTTGTCATTAATGCCAATNAAGTGAAAAATGACCATTTTTCATTGATGTCAAAGGGGGAGAGATAGTCACATTGATGTGATTATTGATTGTGAGAGATAGTCACATTGACTATTGCTGATATGATTGATGTTTACTAATAGGGAGAGATAGTCATATTGATATGACTGATGACTATTGATGTAGAGCATGCCTTATATACATGTTGACATCAATAATTGGTAATTGGTGTTGACATCAATGTTGGTATTGCCATCAATGCCAAAGGGGGAGATTGTTGGATCTTGTTGTCATTAATGCCAATGGTTTGATTATTTGGGAGATTGTTGGATCATGTGTCATTGATGCAAATGGTTTGATTGATTGATGTCAAGTAATTGATTGATTGATGGTTGATGAACAATGTATATGTATTGTCCTTAATGAGAATGATACATGTCAAAGTGGAAACCAATTGATAAAGATGGATCATTGATATGATGCATAGATAAAGATGGATCAATGAGTTGTCATTGATACATGATGATGCATAGTTTGTTTGATGAAAAGATGACTCATTATTGTCTTATCATGATTGATATGGTGCACAAATGGATGAACTCCAAAGTGGTCCCCTTATGGTGAAAGCCCTCATGGGAAGACGCTTTGTAGATTGAGTTATCCTAGAAGAACGGTTGGAGGACCCATGCTTGTATGTGAAATAATGAGATGAATATCAATGAAGTTGTTGGTGAAACTATTCTAGATGGATAGTTCTTGTCATGCCATTTCCAGTGGTATGTGGAATGTCACATAACTCCTCACGGTTTGAGAGTTATGGCTTTATGAAGTTGGAGGACCCCCATATGTTGGCTTGAAGCCCACAAGGTCAAAGAAGTCAAAGTGACCTAAAAGAAGAAATCATTATTTCAATGATAAATTAAAAGAGACAAAGTCAAGGTGGATTATTTAAATAATAAAGAGAAGTGACAAAATCAAGAAGGAATATTTAAATGATAAAATATTGGAGAACTTTCTATTTATGGAAAGTGGTTAACCCTAAAAATAAGGAAAATAGGTTAAGTAACCTAGAAGTGGGTTAAGTGACGTAGAGGATGAAAGTATAAATAAGATAGCTATGGACTCTATTAGTAACATTACTCGTCCGGAGCGCAAGAGCGATTAGGTATGCAAGTGGCGTGATGAGCGCCGAGCGCAACTCACAGAAGAAATCTATTTCAAGCTTAAATCAAGCAGGCGAGCAGTCTGATTTTAACGATCAGGATTCATCCAAAGGGACAGATCAACGGTTGGTGGGAAATCACGGTTAGTGAAGTTGCTCTGATGTTAGCGCAATGGATATCACCCAAAGTCGGGCCCACAGTATCAAGGGACAGTCTCAGCCGTCCATCTGAAATGGACACCTGGCGCGCGATTAGGCTCCCCACCTTTTCGCCCATTGCGGTTTCGAAGTGCAAGGAGCAGCTTCCTCATACCCCTGATGCGTGAAGTAACGAGAACATCTAGGAACTRGGGTCCACAGCGGCATCGAGTGAGTTTAAGACCGTCATATTTGAAGGACGCATGGCGCTCAATTGAGCCATCTCGGCATTTCTCCCATCGTAACTATGACAAGTAAGGATCAACTCCTTCCCATTCGCGAACGCCGAAAGCGCCTATGGTAATAAAAGCARGGTCGCGGTTCGTGGTCACTTGGGAAAGAAAAGAACTAAGAAAAAGGGGCCAAAAGCGTCAAATCCAGTCGCCAAAAGGATCATCGCGATTTCCAGGTGCCATCGGATACGATTTCGCTCCTGGTTTCTGCCTGGAGTAAATGAAGGCAAGAACGGGTGGTTGAAACCTCCTTTCATTCATTGAGTATGAGGTATGGAGGGTCTAGCAAGCGGTCTGCTCAAAGGAGTTCTATGTACTGATTTTTCCAAAGAAGCCATGCCGAAGTCCTCGACTAGACAGAGAAGTCCGCACATGCCATTTTGGCCTTTAATGTTTTAGCTACCTCCCCTGCAAAAGCCATGCGAAGTTAAGGAGACATATGACGCAGGACTTTCGCCCGAAGATTGATGGAAGAGATGCTACGCCTTGGAGGGCGAGCGCACCTCTATTGGGAAAATCTACCCAAGTATATGTACTCAGTTTTGGCATTTTTAAAGGTATCGATGGTTGAGAAAAGCTCCCGATTGTAAAGTTTTGATGAAGTGTTGGTCGCTCTGGTTAATGTATAAGGCATTTGAGACTTCTTACTTTATGGACGTCAACCTATTTCCCATTTCTTTGTTTACTGTGTTAGAACAACTCGGAATTGGAGGATCCAGTCGAGCTGTAACTGTTATAGGATGATGTAGGTTGGATCACTGTAACAGTTACATTTTTTTTAATCGGGTCCTGTGATTTTCTTAACGCTGAACAACTTGGAATTGGAGGGTCCAATCAAGTCACTCCTCAACTCCTTGAAGCTCTAGACCAAGAGGATCTTGTCTCTTGAGTTTTTCATCCCCAAGCTTTCAAAGGCCTATCGCTCGAGGCAGTCTTGCTCACCCTTCTCGCAAGTCTTCCATCTACCACCCTTTAAATCCATTTACTGACGAAAGTTGGATCAAGACCTCCCTTGCTGTATACACACTAGGCCCGGTCTCCTGAGTTAAAGCTATACCTTCTCGAGTCTTTACCCATTCGATCACCCCATTAAACAAATCGTGACATAAAACTGATGGGCATTGGGCTCTGCTCCTGCAAGAAATCCAGGGGTGACTTTCGACGCTAACATTTTTGGCGCCGTTGCCAGGGACGAAGTTGAAAATTTCCCCCAGATTTGAACAACATTGAGCCTCTGATTCTGAAGGTGCATCAGGTATCAGAGACTTTAGAGATTGCTACTGTGCACCTGGTGAATCCATTGTGATGACTCCACTGTGGCAAACCTACCGCATTAATTGTGGCTTTCAGAGGTAGACACACACGGTCTCATCCACAACTGCCTCTAGCTACACTTGAAACTGATCTAGAGTTGGTTCTCAAGAAAGGAAAGGCCCCTGAAGAAGAAGCTTCCACCACCAAACCAGGTAATCTGCCATCTCCTTCTATAAGAACTCCATTTTCTCCTCCTCAGTTTCTTAATGGACCCCTTTCTGAGGTTTCCCATTTCCTGAACTTCGGGAGTGTTCCTGCTGAGTTTTCCCCTCCTAGTCTGGGATTGGAGGGAGAAATCCTTGTCACTCCCCTCTCCTCTAAAGCTGTACCTTGGCGTAGACCCAGGACTACAGAATATTTCCCCATTCCTATCTCTATTATACCTCCTCTTGTTACTGTTACTACTCCTGTGCAAAGAGGAGAACCTGCTGACTTGAGCTCATTAGCCTTCTCCTTAAATCCCCTCTTGTTTCCCACTCCACTTCGAGACTCATTCCCAATAGCCCCCTCGCGAACTCCTTCTCCTCCAAGTTCTCCTTCACATAATATTCCTATGGCTGGTGCTAATCTCCCTCTAAATAGAATGGACACCATAGTCGCTGCCAGATATGCTCCCTTAATTCTACCCCATCCTATGAATCCTCTCTCTGCTAGAGATTAATTGAAATACATGCCCAAGTTCACTGGAGAAGGGGACGTAACTACGGAGGAGCACCTGGCTGCTTTCTATAGTTATGCAGACAACCTGAACATTGAAAATGAAGATTTCTGGATGAGAGTCTTCGTCCAGAGCCTGGATGGTGAGGTGAGGAAATGGTTTAAAGGACTGGCCCCTAGATCTATTGCTAGGATCGAAGCCCTGGATAGTGCTAACTTGAGGCAGTGGGGCGATAGGAAGGATTTCATGTATTACATGATAGAGTTCGGGTCTTTGAAGAAGATTGAAGGAGAGTCTGTCTTTGACTTCTCCAAAAGATTCAATAAGATGTATAATAAAATTCCTGCCGAAATAAAACCCTTAGAAGCCTCAACCAAGATTTCTTATGCTAGTGCGTTTGGCCCCGATTTCTGTCTGTTATTGAGAGAAAGAAGAGCCACCTCCTTAGCCCAAATGAAATATGCGGCCATAGAGGTGGAATCCAATGTATTAGCAGCTAACAGACTGAGGAACAAGGCCGACGCAGACAAAAAAAAGATAAGATCTGAAGCCTCAACTTCTGGCCCAACGGTGCCCCACCCTCAAGTGGATGAGCTGACCAAGATGGTGAAGTCTCTGTCTACAGAGATGGAGAGAATGAAGGTGGAAGGGAGACAAGCATAGAAGGGTTCAACAAGCATAGAATTTCTTGAACCCTTCATGTTTAATCAATTCTGATTAAATTTCTCCCTGATAGAATTGATTAAACATGAAGGGTTCAAGAAACGTTTCTCTGAGATTTTATAGTCTGAGGTCTCAAGCCTTCCCATAGACTCCAGAAATTTGCAAGATGAAAAGCCTGCAGTTATTCTAGGTCCTATGATAGAAGACATGAATGAATCATCCCCTCCCTTCTACACTTCCTTGAACATACATGACAAGGTACTGCACAACTGCTTGATGGATTCGGGGGCTTCTCACAACCTCATGCCCAAAACTGTCATGGAAGAGTTAGGGATAGAAGTCACCCGAGCCTATCATGACCTCTATTCTATTGACTCCAGAAAAGTTCAGTGTCTAGGAGTTATCAAAGACCTGGTCGTGATCTTGTTTTAGTTGCCCATGAAAAGTGTGGTCATGGATATTGTAGTGGCCGATGTCCCCCCCAAGTTTGGTATGTTGTTATCAAGATCTTGGATAAAAATACTGGGGTGAACCTTGCATATGGACCTCACATATGCTACTATCCGAGTGTTTGGAGGAGAGCATAGAAGACTATACAGGGAAGCCCAACTGGCCTATATAATCAGTGATGAGGCCAACCCTACCAACCATCCCATTTTTTCCTTAGACACTGATTTAGGTTGCAGTGTGCTACAACTCACCCATGCTCCCGAACCCCCTCTTGAGCTCATAAAGCAGTCCACCACTTCCCGTAATTTTCCTCTCTCCATCACTCCCGTCTGGAAAATGTTCTTTGATGGAGCCTCTTCTAGGGAAGGTGCTGGTGCTGGGGTATTTTTTGTATCACCTGCTCAGGAAACCATATCTCTGTCGTGCAAACTAGAATTTGAAGCTACCAACAATGTGGCAGAGTATGAAGCTCTTTTTCTGGGATTAAGAGATGCGAGGGAAATGGGAATTCAGGAGGTAGCAGTGTTCGGTGATGCAGAGTTGGTGGTCCAACAGATCAGAAACACTTATCAGGCTAAGCATCCTCAACTCAGAAGCTACAGAAATGAGGTGTGGGACCTAGTTGATAGTTTCTTCTTGGCATTCAACATTTCTTTTGTCCCAAGAGAGAAGAATGCAGTGGCAGATTCCTTGGCTACATCTGCAGGAAATTTCAAAGTACCCTTGCCGCCCAAATTCAAATATGATGTGGAAGTAAAATACAGGCCCTCCATACCTGACAACGTCAAACATTGGAAGGTATTCGAGGATGATCTCGAGATCAAGAAATTCTTGGAGACTGTCGAAGAATTTTCAGAGATGCATATCGACCAAGATTCGGTCTCTGAGGAAGGGCTTGATAGGGGTAAGTTGTTGAGTAAAATAGCAAAGCATGACACTGTATATCTCCCCAACAACCACATTCCAAGGGGACTGGTTCCTTTGGAAAGGATTTTTGATAAAAATGATGTGTCATTAAAGGGAGAAATCTCGGAGGATGACGCTGGTACTGTTCAGTGAAACATTGGCACCGAGAGTGAGCCCAAGTTTGTCAAATTGTCAAGAAGCTTGACAAAGGAGCAGAGGTCCGAATACATTGGAATCTTGAGGGAGTTTGCTTATGTTTTCGCTTGTACCTACGAGGACCTCAAAACCTTTGACACCTCTATCATCGAGCATAAAATCCCGTTGAAAGGAGAGGCAAAGCCATTCAGGCAGAAGCTGAGACAGATCAATCCTATGCTGCTGCCTATCATGGGGAGGGAAGTGAAGAAGCTACTTCAAGCTCAGATCATTGTACCACTGAGATATTCAGAGTGGGTAGCCAACTTGGTACGAGTAAGGAAAAAGAATGGAGAAATCAGACTCTGTTTAGACTTCAAAAATTTGAATAGGAGCTCACGAAAGGATAACTACCCCTTACCAAAGATGGAGCATATACTGCAAAGGGTAATAGGAGCATCCAGGATGTCCATGATCGACGGTTTCTCTGGTTACAATCAAATCTTTGTTTTTCCCGAGGACAGGGAAAAGACAACATTCACCACTCCATGGGGCACATTCATGTATGCCAAGATGCCTTTTGGATTGATGAATGCAGGGGCAACATTTCAGCGTGCCATGGACATAGATTTCATTGGGGAAAAGGACAAATTTGTGGTCGTCTATCTGGATGACATCACAGTGTTTTCAAAATCTGATAAAGAACACCGTTGTCATCTCAGGAAGGTTTTTCTGAAATGCATGAGTTTTGGCATTTCATTAAATCCCAAGAAGTCTTTGTTCGCCATGTAGGATGGAAAGTTGCTAGGCCACATAGTATCAATGGAGGGAGTAAGGATCGATCCTAACAGAGTTGAGTGAATACAAGCCTTATCAATCCCGAGGTCCAAGAAGGAGGTCCAATCTTTCCTTGGTAAGATAAATTTTCTGAGAAGGTTCGTGCCTAACTTTGCTGAGGAGGTAAAACTTATAATAGCCATGTTGAGGAAAGGAAATGAAGTGAGGTGGACTTCTGAATCGCGACATTCCTTTGAGCAAATAAAGAAGGCCCTGACTGAAGCCCCTGTGCTTATTAGTCCCGATTACTCAAAGGATTTCCTTATTTTCTCCTTTTCCTCGCCCGACACGGTGGCTGCTGTTTTATTACAGACAAACGAGACTGGGCTAGAGCAGCCCGTGGCCTATTTCAGCCGAGCATTGAGGGATTCCAAAGTCAGGTATAACACTATGGAGAAGCAGGCCTATGCCCTGGTAAAGTCTCTCAAGGCATTTAGAGTCTATGTCCTGCAGTAAAAAATCATCGATTATGTCCCCTTAGTTGCTGTTAAAGACATTCTTATCCAGCCTGAAATAAATGGGAGAAGGAGTAAGTGGATAGCCAGGATTTTGGAATTTGACCTAGAAGTAAAGCCTACCAAATTGATCAAAGGTTAGGGCTTCTCCAAGCTATTGGCTGAAGCCAATTTCCAAGCTTTGGGGATAAGTTTCATCAACGAATTCTTAGGAATCGAGCAGGTTCAGTTTTCTGAAAGAGAACCTCAAAGGGAGCCCCCATTGGCTCGATGTCCTTGGTATAAGGATGTCATACACTTTCTACAAGAGTTGCGGCCTCTAGATGGCCTGCAAAGAAACAAAGCAAGAGATCTGAAGCTCAAGGTAGTCAGATACTGCCTTATCGATCAAATTTTATACTGGAAAGACCCCCTGGGGGTGATTTTAAAATGCATGAATTCACAAGAGGCCGATATGATCATGGCTAAATTTCACAGCGACCTATGTGGAGGGCACCATTTCTGGAAGGCCACAGCCCACAAAATTCTCAGAGCCGGGTACTATTGGCCCACCTTGTTCACTAATGTCCACAGAGGAGTTAGAACCTGTATCCAATGTCAAAGGTTTGCAGGAAAACAACATCTCAAGTCCTTGCCACTAAAGCCTGTGGTTGTTTCAGGACCTTTCTAGCAGTGGGGCCTAGATTTCATTGGAGAAATTCACCTCGCTTCTAGTGGGCAACACAGATGGATCCTGACTGCTACAGATTTCTTTACCAAGTGCATTGAAGCTATCCCTACCAGGAGTGTATCCCACAAGGTAATCATTGGGTTCTTGGAAGACCTCATCACAAGGTTCGGCTGCCTAAGTAAGATTGTCACTAATAACGCAGCCGCTTTCGGGTCTGAGCCATTAGCCAAGTTCTGTGAGCAGTTCGGGATCAAACTGATTCACTCCACCCCATATTATCCACAGGGAAATGGTTTAGCAGAATCCTCCAACAAAAGTCTGATAAGAATCATCAAAAGGCTGTTGGAAGACAACAAGAAGGCCTGTCCTTCTAGACTGAAATTTGCTTTATGGGCCGATTGAGTGACCACAAAGAGATCTATAGGCGTCTCTCCTTTCCAATTAGTCTATGGAGCAGAGGTTTTTTTTCCTTCTCATCTAGCCATGCCTGTAGCAAAATTCCTCTAGGATCATCAGGAGGAGCCTGATGACATGATCAGAAGGATTCATCATCTAGTGGAGGTCCAGCAGGGCAGGGAGTAGGCAATGGACAAAATTCAGGACCATCAGAAAAGGATCAAGCAGGTTTTCGATAAGAAGGCCAAGAAGGAGCGGTTCCAGATAGGAGACCTGGTGCTGAAATGGGATGCTCCTAAGCAAGATAAGGGCAAACACGACAAATTTGAAGCCCTGTGGATCGGGCCTTTCAAAATCTCTGAGAATTTCTCAAATAACATGTACAGGTTGCAAGATTTGGAAGGTGAAGAAGTTTTCAGTAGCCCAGTAAATGGGCATTTTCTCAAAAAAATTTTTGTCTGAGGCTTCGATGGCTCCTATGTTTGTAAATATTGTCCTTTTCTATTCTTTGTTTTTACTTTTATTGTTTCAGCTTAGTAAACGACTCCATAGCCCAACAACAAGGCAATGGAACTGCAAAATGAGTCCTTAGAGCATCGCAGGGACAACTCTATCCCCCATGGAGCCTAATGTTAGTAACATTACTCGTCCGGAGCGCAAGAGCGATCAGGTTTGCAAGTGGCGCGCTGAGTGCTGAGCGCAACTCACAGAAGAAATTTATTTCAAGCTTAAATCAAGCAGGTGAGCAATCTAATTTTAACGATCAGGATTCATCCAAAGGGACAGATCAACGGTTTGCGAGAAATTGCGGTTAGCGAAGTTGCTTCGAGGTTAGCGCAATGGATAGCGCCCAAAGTCAGGCCCACCGTATCAAGGGGCAATCTCAGCCATCCATCTGAAACGGACACCTGGCGCGCGATTAGGCTCCCCGCCTTTTCTCCCATCGCGGTTTCGAAGCACAAGGACTAGCTTCCTCATACCCCCGATGCACGAAGTAACGAGAACGTCCAGGACCTGGGGTCCACAGTGGTGTCAGGTGAGTTTAAGACCCTCAGATTTGAAGGATGCATGGCGCTTAATTGAGCCGTCTTGGCGTTTCTCCCATCGCAACTATGACAAGCAAGGATCAACTCTTTCCCATTCGCGAACACTGAAAGAGCCTATGGGAATAAAAGCAAGGTCGCGGTTCGTGGTCACTTGGGAAAGAAAATAACTAAGCAAAAGGGGCCAAAAGCGTCAAATCCAGTCGTCGAAAGGATCATCGTGATTTCCAGGTGCCATCGGATATGATTTCACTCCTGGTTTCCGCCTGGAGTAAATGAAGGCAAGAATGGGTGGTTGAAACCTCCTTTCATTCATTGAGTATGAGGTATGGAGGGTCTAGTAAGTGGTCTGCTCGAAGGAGTTCTGTGTATTGATTTTTCCAAAGAAGCCATGCCGAAGTCCTCGACTAGACAGAGAAGTCCGCACACGCCATTTTGGCCTTTAATGTTTCAGCTACCTCCCCTGCAAAAGCCATGCGAAGTTAAGGAGACGTCTGACGCAGGACTTCCACCTGAAGATTGATGGAAGAGACGCTACGCCTTAGAGGGCGAGCGCGCCTCTGTTGGGAAAATATGCCCAAGTATATATACTCAATTTTGGCATTTTTGAAGGTATCGATGGTTGAGAAAAGCTCCTGATTGTAAAGTTTTGATGAAGCGTTGGTCGCTCTGGTTAATGTATAAGGCATTTGAGACTTCTTACTTTATGGACGTCAGCCTCTTTCCCATTTATTTGTTTACTGTGTTAGAACAACTTGGAATTGGAAGATCCAGTCAAGCTGTAGCTGTTATAGGATGATGTAGATTGGATCACTATAATAGTTACATTGTTTCTAATCGGTTCCTGTGATTTTCTTAACGCTGAACGACTTGGAATTGGAGGGTCCAGTTAAGTCACTCCTCAGCTCCTTGAAGCTCTGGACCAAGAGGATCTTGGCTCTTAAGTTTTTCATCCCCAAGCTTTCGAAGGCCTATCGCCCGAGGCAGTCTTGCTCACCCTTCTCGCAAGTCTTCCATATACCACCCTTTAAATCCATTTATTGACGGAAGTTGGATCAAGACCTCCCTTGCTGTATAAACACCAGGCCCAGTCTCCTGAGTTAAAGCTATACCTTCTCGAGTCTTTACCCATTTGATCACCCCATTAAACAAATCGTGACATAAAACTGATGGGCGTTGGGCTCTGCTCCTATAAGCAATCCAGGGGTGACTTCCGACGCTAACAAAATCTTTCTAAATATTCTTTTTGTGGATCAATGGAGAGCTTCTTATGAGAATATCATTTGGAGTATTGATGGAGAGCTTCTTCTCAGAGCATCTTTGGTATGGATCTCTTGAGCATGATTGAAGATATATTCTGAGGAAGAAAGTGAGAGGAGGATCTCATGGACGCATCAAAGTTTCAGAAATGTCAGATATCTTGATGAAAAAAGTCTCAAAGCTTCAAAAACCCTAGTTTCTAAGGTATACATGGGCTGTAATGGGCTAGGGCGCGTACACACGCGGGCTGTATGAGGATAGGGTGCATATAGTGGATGGAATGATGAAGACTTGTGTTTGAGCTGGTGCCAAGCTCTTGGATGATGAAGCAGGTACCATATCTACATTATATGGGCTCAGATCTATCACTGAGACACTGGTATGGTTACACTATTATCTTGATGGATACTATTGTTTGATGTGTTGTGAATGCTTAGGAAATTCTTGATATGGCTTATATGATATGGTTTAGTTTGGATGATTTGGTTGATGGAGTGATCAATACTCTTGTGATTCAATGGTGACATGATTTCTATGGTATACTAGTTGTTATACATGATTGAGATAGCATTCATACTGATTTGTTGTGGAGCATGAGCAAGCTATTGGAGAGCTTGGATGTGTTGTGACTGGATGGTGGTCAGATTGGACAGTCAGAGATAGAAGCGAATGATATATTGATTGCAGAGAATCCGAATTGATCTTAAAGGACAAACCCTAACATCTCAGAAGGTATACACAGGTTGTTGTATACACTAGCCGCGTGCATACACGGGCTGTAGTGAGCCAGGGCATGTGCACATGATGGCTTCACTACTGATAGGTTGTGTACCTATTGATAGATTGATATTTTTTGAGGATTGTTGCCTCATCTCAGTTGTTGCTGAGGGTGTAAGCCGAGTCTTGCATTATAGAGTTAGTGCTCTTGTAGAGTTGTACTCTATTCAGTTGTTGCTGATAAACCCCCAGGTTGTTGTCCATAATAAAAAGAAAAATTGTACATACATCTTGTGTTCTTTGTGTTCCTTGTGGTGATGACTTATTGATGATATGTGTTGCTGATATATGTTGTTGATATATGTTCACATCTAACTAGTTATAAATGACAACAATGGGTAATGAATAAATGTTGAATGTTAACAAAGGAGTTTTATGTAAAGAGGGAAGTTTTTAAGAAAAAGAACCCCACACTCATTCACCCCCCCTCTAAGTGTGGTAGGTGTGTCCAACATGTTGATCTTTTATCTATTTGTGTGAGTGGTTATTGAAGGTATTCATCCTTTTTTGGAATACTCGTGTTGTCGAACATGGTATCAAAGTGCATTTAAAGACCCACTCATGTTGTAGATCGAGATCGTGAAGCAATGTTTCCTCATCTATAGTTTCTACCATTTTTCGTACATTTCTGGGCTGAGAGAATTATTCCATTGCGTCTGGAGTACTTGTTTTAGTCAAGAAATATTTTCATTTCACTCGAAAAAGTTTTCGTTTTCCTAAGATATGGCCATTTTAGTCAGATCTGAAGGCATACATACCAACTATTCCCTCTTAAAGTTTTGCAGAGATAATATTTCGGTTTTATGTCTTTTATTTATGAGTTTCTACTCTTTTTTATCTTCATATTCTCTTTTCCCTACGCCCTGTGTGATCTCGCAAAATAAAAAATAGATCAGAAAGGGTTTTCCTGTCTACGTATGCTCTTTGCCATGCGCTTTGTGCGATCTCAGTAAATCATAAATAGAGGGAAAAGTTGCATTTTTCAGATAATCTAACTAAGATCTAACCCTTTTTGCCATCGAGAAGATTTTTTTTTTTCTTGTGTAAAAATAGTTTTTTATGAGCATGCTCTCCAAGGACGTGCAAGGACAACAATAACAACAACAACAACAATCCTCCTAAACAATACAATATGTTTTGCACTAGCTCACTTGGTTAAAAGTTATTTTATTACGTAAGAGGTCTTGAGTTCAAGTATCATTTTTGTTACTTTTTTAGAAAAAGTTCATGCATCCATTGTAAAATGCATTTCACTTAATTTATAAAAGTGAATCACTATAAGTAGCTTTAACATTTTTTTTAAAGTTATTTATTTATTTTGCAACTTTCTTTTATAAAATAACTTCATTGTAAAAGTGATCCCCACTTATTATATAAAAGTGTGTCACTTCATAAGAAACTATTTGTAAAAGTAAGGTTATTAGGAGGGGTATCACCATGTGGACTAACTTCTCCCTGCCACATGGCTCTTTGGTTACCGTTTATGCCTTTCTTCAAATGGGCATGATTTTCACATCCAAAGTCCGTTTTTAGTGCCATTTTTTTAAACAACTTGTTTTTTCTAGATATTTCCATACAGACCATCCATTTCATCTTTTTATGTATATTTTAATATGAATTATCCCAGTAATTTTTTTCTTACCAGCACCAACCACTTCCAATGGATATTACATATGGAGGATTTATTAAGAAGTAAAAGACTGTATCAAATTACCTTGGGAAAATAAGAAGAACCCATTGATGATGACAAGTATGTTCAATTGATTAATATGAATGATGAAACCCGTGGACTAATCATAATGTCTATCTCTCTTGATTTAAGGTTTCACCTTTAAGGACTTGATGCCCCCAATAAATATTGGCAAAATATTGAAGTTGTGTTTGGTAAAAAAAATATTATTCGAGCCCACCAGATAGAAAACCAGATAATGACTTTAAGTATAAATGATTTGTCTCACATTGAAGAGTATTTATCTAAGTTCAAAACACTTATAATTTTGTGTGAAGAGTGTAACATAAAATTGGACGATGAACATTGCACATATATTATTCTTGCTAATATTGGTAGTGCATATTCAATGTTTGTATCTAACTTATATGCCACCAGATAATCTCTAGGGACTTCTTATCAAAAACCAACTCTTGACTCCTTTTGTGATGCTTTAATTAGAGAGCAATATAAGATTTTGCAAATTGCAGTGATCAACACTGCAAATACATCCAACAAAGCCTCAGTGGCCTAGTAGAAATATAAATCAAAGAATTCCAAGAAGCAACATCCTCACCACAACAAAGGGAAAAAAAATTCCCAAACCCACTCATCTAGCTTCCACTCCTAATGGAGAAAAAGGAGAAAAATCTAAAAATAAGAAGACAAATAGACGTTGCAACTTTTGTAGGAAAGATGGTCACGATGAGTCCAAATGTTTTAAGAATATGGAAACCTTAGAATTAGTGATGAAGAAGTGAAATATCAGTACTGATTCTTCTTCTTCTCATGGACATGCACTTTTTGCTTCTGTTTTCTCCTTCAATGAAATTTCTACTTCTTCTTATGATGAGTGGCTTATTGATTCTGGAGCATATTATCATATGGATAAGGATAAAGCCATATTTTCTTCTCTAAATGAATGTGACACCAAGAAAATATTTGTTGGTGATGATAGATCTCTTAGTGTTGTAGGTTCTGGAACAATTAAGGTAGATAATGGTCATTTTAATGATGTATTATGTGTTCCAATTCTTTCTTGCAACCTTCTATCAGTATATCAAATCATTCATTTAGGTGAAGGTAAAACTGTAAATTTTTTACCTCACCAAGTTGTAATGAAGGATCTAAAATATCCTCAGCATGTTCTTGCAAATGGAATTGTTGATGATATTACAAGGTTGTACAAGTTTGACAACTTTGGGTCATCATCTTTCTCATCTGTTTTTGTTGCTCATAGTGATGACTTGAGCAAACTTTGCCATGAGAAATTTTGTCATCTAAATTATTTCTCATTGCAACAACGATGTAACCAATAGATTGTGACTGGTCTTCCTCTTGTTTCATGAAGAGATGGTGTTTGTGTCAGTTTTGTTCTGGACAAATATCATCGAGACACTTTTGAAAAACGTGTCTCTTGGCATGCCTCGACCCCTTTGCATCTTGTTCATAGTTACTTGTGTGGTCCACTTTCTTCTCCTTTTTTTGGGTGTAAGTGTTTCTTAACTTTCATTGATGACTTCTCTAGATGCACTTGGGTTTACTTCTTAAAACTTAAGAGAGAAGTTTTTAACACATTTTTGGCATACAAGGCCCTTATAGAAAAGAACTATGGACATCAACTTCAAAGGTTAAGAACAAATAATGGAGGTGAATATGTGAAAACTAATTTTACAAGTTATTGCACTGCATAGGGAATCTAATTGCAACACAGTGTTCCATATACACCACAACAAAATGGTGTTGTTGAGAGAAAGAACCACACATTAAAAGAAATGGCTAATTGCATGATCCAATCTAAGGGACTAAGTCTAAAGTATTGGGAAGAATCCATTAATTGTGCAATTAATATAGTAAATCGCACTCCCACAAAGGATCTTAAAAATATAACACTGGAAGAAGCATGTACTAAAATTAAGCCAGATGTAAGTCACTTACGTGTATTTGGTAGTGTAGTATGGGCTCACATTCCTGATGAAAAAAGGAAAGAATTGCAACTAAAAGTGAGAAGTGTATATTTGTTGGTTATTTTGAAGATGTCAAAGGTTACAGACTTCTTCACCCACATTGTAATGCAATTATTATTAGAAGAGATGTTAAATTTGATAAAAATATCTTGGCCTGCAAGCCTAATTTGACATGTGTGCCTTCTTAAGCCCGTGAGCCATGTTCAATGTTTGTGCCTTATTCTGTTCCTATTCTGGTTTCTTCTTCTTTAGATAATGACAATGAGGATGAAAAAAAACCTCCTCCTACTCACCTTCCTCCATATGAGTCCATTAAATATGAACCTGAACCAAAACCACCTCTTCCTATATGGGCCCATTCAACACGAGAAGCAGATGGTGATATTACCAGTGATCCTTCAAATCAGCGTCAGAAACATTCACAGTTCCAATGAGACTCTTCTCTTTTGGATCAAGTTTTAGAGACTCGTGATCTAGAGACATTTGTAGAAGCTTCAGGTCATCCATATTGGGATACAAAAATGAATTAAAAGTGTCATTCTTTAATGGAAAATAATACTTGGGATCTTGTACCTCTTCTGAAAGGAAGAAAACTTGTCAGATGTAAATGCATCTACAAAACTAAGTATGCATCATATGGAAGTATTTAAAGACACAAGGCTTGGTTATTTTCCAAAGTATTCTCCCAAGTTGAATGAATTGACTATAATAAAGCCTTTTCCCCTGTAGCCAAAATGAATTCCATACACCTTGTTCTAGCCCTTTCAGCCTCACATAAATGGGAGGTCCATTAGATGGATTTCAAGTCCACCTTCTTGTATGGGGATTTTCAAGAAGAAATATACATGTAAAAACATCCTAGCTATGTCCATAATGAATCTAGCCTTGTTTGTCACTTTAAGAAATCTCTTTATGGTCTTAAGCAGGCTCTCCGATCTTGGTATGCCAAAATGGACAACTTATTATTGAAACCAGATTTTCTAGAGGGCATTATAATCCTAATGTCTATACCAAGAAAATAGGAATCCATATTATAATCCTTGTTCTTTATGTTGATGACCTTATCCTCACTGGTAGTGACCCAAAACATTTAAACCATGTGAAAACTAGACTTAAGAAGAAATTTGAAATGATAGAATTAGGCTTTTTGCACTATTTTCTTAGCCTCCAAGTTTTGCAAACCAATGAAGGAATTTTTCTTTCCCAGTCTAAGTATTCTTGTGATCTTCTTCATCTCTTTCACATGGAATATTGTAAACTAGACCCTTCTCCCTTCCAGTCTAGAGTTGAACTTGTTGCCACCTATACTTCTCCTGAATTTGAGGCCACTTTGTACCATCAGTTAGTTGGTAGCCTCTTATACTTGACTCGTACCTGTCTTGATCTTTCCTTTGTTGTTGGTATTTTTTCCTAGTATATGCAAACACCCCATGAAATCCGTTGGAAATAAGATAAAATAATACTTTGGTATGTCCTAGGTACATTTCAGTTTTAGATACATTATAGTTCATGGGGGACTCCTTTATTGGTTGGTTTCACTGATACAGAGTGGGCTAGTGAACCTGATGATTAAAAGTATACTACAGGTTATGTTTTTCAGCCTTGGTTCAGGACCTGTCACTTGGGCCTATAAGAAACAATATGAAAGTTATCTTTCTTCAGCAGAATCAGAGTACTGAGAAACTATTAATGCAAGTTAAGAATCCTTGTGGCTTCGACATATCCTTTTATATTTTGGATTATAGAAGAAGCATCCAACAACATTATGGTGTGACAATTAGAGTGCCATCAATATTTCCAAAGACCTAGTTCAACATCAATGGAGAAACACATCAAGATACACATACACTTCATCAGAAAGCTCATTCATGATCAAGTTACTAAAGTGCTCTTATGCCCTACATATGATCAAGTTACTGAAGTGCTCTTATGCCCTACATATGATCAAGTTGCAAGAATTTTCACAAAGTCTCTTACAGAAGTGATTTTTTCCAAACTTCAATCTATGTTAGGAGTTCGGGAAGTTATCCTTAAGGGGGGTTTTGTGAGAACACAACAGTCCCACCAAAACTATCAGTTTAGGTGGGGGACCATACTACCAAATTTTTTACAAGGCACTACTCTTTACTTACTTGGTTATTTATTCACCTACATACTCAATGTCTTGCATATGGCCATCTGGAAAAAAATGAGTAAGCTTTTCACTAGCCTTCAAGTTCATCATCCTGGACCCTTTGTACATCGTCATTTGGGCTTTACCCTGGCCCTTTTTTTACACAACCTTATTATTTTTCTTGTGATCGTCACACATTTTTCCCGATCTATATCTCTCTCACTTCAAAATCCCAACGACGATGCATCATAACATCATCATAAGGGGGAAACATTCAAAATGATATTTCAAATGTTTATCTCGCATCACCAATGATGTCACACCCTATTTTTCAAAGCCATGCCATAATCCAAGAGGATCAATGAGATTATATCATGTATCCACATCAAAATGATTACTCACGTGGGTCCCATATCCTAGTCATTTATTAAGACCATCCTTGTACTCACACAAGCACACTCTTAGAGGCTGGTCCTTTTTGGCAAAGCATTTTCATCATCAACAAAAATCTTAGCGCACATCTATTATTTTACTTACACATCACCGAGGATGACACGATTCCTTTAGGTCACCCATGACTAAGCTTTATTCCATCCTACGACTGAGATCAACCTAGTAATCACCAAAATATTTCGTGACCATTGATCTCATGTTGATCCTCTACCTGGCCCACATGGTTACTTACCATCCTATCACTGTGATTAAGAAGAGGATTTGTATTGAGTGAGTGGATCGATGAGTATTAAAATCTTATTACAAACCCTTAAGTAATTTCATTAAGATTAAATGACTAGTTTAAAAGTTTTTGTCGTCGAAAATTTGTTCCACAATCCTTGCCAACATATCCTACCACTACAAACTTTCAACGACGATGAATTTTCAATGATCTTGTCCTTCCATCATCCCACTCATTCGATGATATAGTTAACAATAATAACCTCTAAATTGACTATGGTTGCATTCATATCACTGCGTACTGATCCTATGACTAAGTCTAAGCAGTAATACACTTCTTCATTAATTACACTCAGGATTGGATGGAATTTGGGAATTTTTAATCGTATTAACACTTCATCTTTTCTTATTTGTCTTTTTCTCACTAAGAAATATAAGCACTGCAATGACGAAGGTCTGGCCTCTTGCTCTGTTATTACTATCTCTGGTTTACAAGTAAGTGTTTTTCACATCATTGAGTATCTATTATATATCACTATGGTAATTCTCTTAATCACTCAATTTTTGTTTCACGTAGGTGGTAAAAAAATGTCCCAGATGTTGAAAATAAAGGGGAAAATCCAAACCTCCAGTGCGCCTGTTCCTGCCCCTATCCCATAATCCTTAAACGTTTCCGATATGAATAGCCACGATGGGATGGAAAACTACCTCATTTATGTCATGATTCTGGATATGTTCCATAATGAAAGGTTTCCACGTGAAGAACTGGACATCGATGAGTACAAGAACATTCTCAAAAGAAATAATCACATGATAGCTTCTCTCCCAGAGCTCTTCCTTAAAACGATGTTGCTAGATGGTGTTTTTCATATCTTCATAAGGATACATGATTAATAGTCAATGGTTCAGGTCTCCCCATTGCATCACTCAAAGAGGAATATGTCCAAGTAAGATACAAGACCTCAAAACCCACAATTTCTATTAATGAGTCATTCTTGGACATGTTTGGGGTCAAACACGAAGATTTCGAAACATTGATGGAAGACTGGTTCTATGATGAATAATGGTCGGTGAAAAAGGGGAAAGGAATCTCCTTGCACAATATTTGAAAAATCCTATATAATACTAAACACAATGATATTCATATTTTATGGTGAGGAAACTAGCACCCATTTCAGATTGGAATTGTTTCCCATGGCTTACATAGTTGTTAATACGGACCAAGCTTTAAACCGGGAAAAAAACCTATCTTTCAGCATAGCGAATCAGGTTCAATACCCCAAAGGTATGAAAAACCCTGGCTTCTACTTGTCGTCATATCCTATAGATGTCATTTGTTGAACCAGTTCATTCCTTTCTTTCAATTGGGCCTGGACCCCAGATCATGGCCCCATCCATTTATACTATTCTCAATTATGGGAGGTCAACTATAAGGAACATTTTAATGAGATCCATGACTATTTCCTCACCCCACTGCACAAGGCCATCTTTGGTCTTTTCCTACATAGGATTTATTGAGGTTCTATCAAGGCCCTAAGTGGAATCGGAGACTGATATATGAAGAAATACTATACCTTTGTCAGGATTTTTGGGGCCACAGGGCTTGCACAATTGTTTCCCAAGTATTTTCATGATAAGTTATTGGCCAAAGAAATATCATATCAGACCATGGAGAAAGGATCCATTGCTTACCTGTAAGAAAAGAACAAAAAACATTGGCCTATTTTCCCCCTTCATATAGGATCATACTCTCCACAGAACAAGAAGAAACCAGAAAAGGAAGTAGAAAATCTAAAGGAGTTGTGTCTTTGTATTGGAGTGCCCAAATCTCATGATCCTAAAAATGTGGTTTATGAACACATGAAGGATGTTATATTAGCACCTCAGATCATGCATGAATCCAAGTTCACTGAAGATGTCTTTTGGGGAGCTTTAAGTTATGAATAAGTGGTGGAAATTTTCACCACTAAAGCATCCCAAGAGCAGCGAAAGAAAGAGGAAGAATAAGATAGAGCGCTCAAGCTAGAATAGTTCAAGGCCCTACTTCTCGAAAATAAAGAAAGACTAAATTCAGAGGAAGAGAAAATGAGGGGAAAATAAAGCAGAATGAGCAAGGAAAGATGAAGAGGATGAAGAGAGATACCAACTCATGAAGAAAAAGGAAGTCAAGGATAAACATGATGAACTGGAAAAGACCCAAACTACAAACCCTCCCTCGGAAAAGAAGAAAAGAAGAAACAACAAACACATAAAAAATGACCATGAATGCACATGAAAGAGTGAGGAAGAAGGAAGAGGAAGACAAAATTAAGGCTTCCAAAGAAAAATAGGATAGAACCACATCCAGTTCCACTGTTGTGAATTCAGTTCTTGACACCAATTTGATCAACACCCCAATTGAGGAATGCACCCCATTGGTCGCCATCCCAGGGAGATTATCACTCACTTCTAAAGGACTTGGTTTTGAAGGCACAATATTTTTTGTGGGAGATTACTCTATAGCCACAAGGCAAGAGAAATTGAGTAAAGAAACTCGAAAAGAAAAAGAGGAAAATTCAATGTAAGCCAGGAATTTCTTGAGAGGAGAATCAAACCCTAGCTTCTACATGTCGTCATATCTTACAGATGTTGTTTGTTCAACCAATTGATTCCCTACTTTCAATCGAGCCTAAACCACAGATCATGACCCCATCCATTTATATTGTTCTCAATTATGGGATGTCAACTGTAAGGAACATTTTTATGATATCTATGACTATTTCCTCACCCCCCTACACAAGGCCATCTTTGGTCTTTTCCTGCATAGGATTTCTTCAGGTGCCATCAAGGCCCTAAGGGGAATTGTAGACTGGTATATGAAGAAATACTATACTCTTTTCAGGACTTTTGGGGCCACAGGGCCTCCACACTTTCTTCCCAAGTATTTGTCCGATAATTTACTGGCCAGAGAAATAACATATTAGACCATGGATGATTTTAGGGGCTAGATTTCGCTCATGGGCTAATTTTCCATGGTTTTTCCAAAAATGAGATTCACTATTTTAAAAATAATTCGCCCAACTTCTATAGGATAAAATTATTTTACCTTAAAAATCGCCAAAATTTTATAAAAACTATATAAAATCCTTAGAAATTTGAATATTTTTACAAAAATATGGCCAAATAGTTATAGTTGGCATATGAAGGATAAGTAAGATTCGCCAAGGTTTCTACATTTTAAAATAAATTTCCATCCTTAAAATCATCCCTATATTAGACTGTGGAGAAAGGATCCATTTCTTACCTATCAGAAAAGAAAAAACATTATTGGCCTAATTTTTCCCTTCATATAGGCTCATACTCTCTATAGAACAAGAAGTAAGCAAGAAAAGAAGCATAAACTCTAAAGGAGTTGTGTCCTTGTATTAGAGAGCCCAAATATCATGATCCTTAAAATGTGGTTTATTAACACATGAAGGATGTTAGATTAGCACCTCATATCATGTATGAATACAGGTTCACTGAAGATGTCTTTCAGGGAGATTTAAGTTTTGAAGAAGTGGTGGAAAGTCTCACCACTGAAGCATCCCAAGAGAACATGAAGAAAGAGGAAGAAAAAGACAGATCCCTCAGGATAGAACAGTTCAAGGCCCTACTCCTTGAAGATAAAGAAAGGCTAAATTCAGAGGAAGAGAAAAGGAGGGAAAAATAAGAATAACGAGCAAGGAAAGCTGAAGAGGATGAAGAGAGATACCAACTAATGAACAAAAAGGAAGGCGAGGAGAAACAATATGAACTAGAAAATACCAGGACTACAAACCTTCCCTCAGGAAAAAGTAATTAGAGAAAATAAGAAACAACAAACACATAACAAATGGCCCTGACTACACATGAAAGAGAAAGGAAGAAGGAAGAGGAAGACAAAATTAAGGCTACCAAAGAAAAAGAGGATAGAACCATGTCTAGTACCACTGTTGTGACTTTGGGTCTTGACACCGATCTGAACAACACCCAAATTGAGGAATACACCCTATTGGCCACCATCCCAGGGATCTTATCACTCGCTTCTGAAGGACTTGGTTTTGAAGGCACATTAGTCGATGTGGGAGATTACTACTATAGCCAAAAGACAAGAGAAATTGAGAAAAGAACCTCAAAGAGAAAAAGAGGAAAATACGATGTAAGTGAGGAATTTACTGAAAGGAGCATCAAATGGAAAGTTGGACCAAACTTGAAGGATAAATCATTACAAGTATCCTCAACACTTAGTGATTTTGCTGATGTGAACATTGTGTCGGTCTGATCTGAAAATGAAAAGGCTTGAGTCTCTTTAAAATTGCAAGTGTAATTTGTATGTTCTTGGGTAATAGGATCAAGTTACAAACACTTAAAACTTTATGATTTTTTACTTAATCATGAGAAGCATAAGCATTCATAAACAACCATCAAAATAAACACATTAACACAACAAAATGATAAAGGAGTTCACCCCTCTCTTGGGATACATCTCCTGGTCTAGCTTCTAATGGATTATTTTCATTAATGCTCAAAGTTTCAAAATTAGTGCTTTACAATGATCGAAATGAAAAATAGATGGCTTCAATAGATCCTAAATGTCCAAAAACCCCTAGCTGGGCTCTTCCTGCACCTGGTTTGGATAAAAACTGAGAAAAATACAACTCTAGAAATTTTCTCCCAATTCTTTGTTGTCTCTGCTCGCCAAAACGTACTTGTGTGTGACTAACCTAGCTCACGGGCATTTCCTATGCCAAAAACTCAGTACTGTGTGCATTCCACAATTCGTGCAATTCTGTCGAACAATTAGGGGACTTAACACCTTTCGCGATGGAGGTGTTGGTTGCATGGCCCATGTGGCCGGGTGTCGACCTAAAAAGTAGCACCTTCCTGCTATCCGTTGAAGTCTCCACGTTTGAGGGTCATATGGTGGAGGGTGGTGTGACCATGAATAAACGTTGGAGAGTTCATCATGCCTTCTATTGGAAAAATGACAAAGTCATATGAAAGTGTGGTAAGACCAAGGGCTGGGACTAAGCCTCGACCCAGACTCTGCCCAAACTATACATTATATCAAACTTAAATAATTTTTCCATTGTATAAGGTTAAGTAATACATGGCAAGCGGGTTGGTAGCCCAACCTGCACCAACACTCTGTCACTCCCGGAGGTCATGGGTTCGACCCCTGCAGACTCCAACCAAAATTTTACACCACAGAGGGGTGCCATGTGGTAGCCCATGTCTGGGCCACATGGCACTATACCATTGGTCAAAAAACACACCACATGTTATCTTCAAATAGGTCCACGTATCCACTGCCAACTCACCTACCACATCATCCTCTTCCACATCATCATTTGCCATGTTAGCCTCTCTGCCTAGTCAACAATCCATGTCACCATACCACATGTCAGTATGGTCACCCTGCCACATGTCAGTATAGTCTTCACAATTAGCAATACAAAATGTACGGATTTTACAATCAGCAAAATTTTTGCGTGTTTGTAAAAGCAGACAGAACACAATATCTCTCACATACGACGTCCATTTGAACCCATTCAATTTGCATTAGGATTGTGAGGACAGGGCCTATGCATGAGTTTGTTCTAAAGAAATTCTGATCACTTTGATTTTTGAGCATATTTTGATCCCCTAGATCACTCCTCTCCATTGAGAAGCTTTTGGACCTCCAAAAGACTACTTTCAGTCTATATGAAGATGAGGGTCTAGTTCCCTCACCTTTATAACCTCAATCCATTTGGCTTTGCTTGGATTTGTTCCTTTAATACCAACACAAAGGAATTCCACATTCCTTCATTTTGAAGTTCTCATCCTCCTATCAAGGATTGTATCTTCATGCAGTTCTAAAAGATATTTTGGAAATAAATCATCTATGGAAGGAATCTGAACATTCTCTCCTTGATCATCAATCAAAGGAGGCTCATACAATCTCAAATTCTCAACATTAAAAACTGCATACATTTGCATATAAGGAAGCAAATCCAAATGGAAGGCATTGTTACCAATCTTTTCAAGAATCTTGAAAGCTCCATATCTAATTGGTTTCAGTTTTTTACCTTCTCCTTTAAGCCTCTCTTTTCTAATGTAAATCCAAACTTCATCTCCCACTTGGAAACTGTGATCAACACAATGCTTTTCATATCTTGTCTTGTACTTGGCTTGGCTCTTTTCCAACTATTCTTGTACCATTTGATGCACCAACTGAATTTGTTCAATGAACTTCTTTGCTCTATCAATGTAATAATGACCTTCAATAGAAATATCCTTCCCAAAGATAAAATCTAAAGGATATTTTGGAAAATAACAAAAACATGCCTCAAATGGAGATGTTTGAGTCGAAGAGTGCTTAGCCCAGTTGTAAGCATGCCAAATGTAGTGTAAGTTCTCATCCCAAATCTTAGGATGCTTGCTGCAATAGCCACAAAGAAGATGCACTACTTTTCTATTCACCACTTATGTTTGACTATCTATTTGTGGATGAAATGTTGTGCTCTTTTTCATCTTGGTGTCCATGAGTTCTCATAATCTTGACCAAAAGTTCCCAATAAATCGAGAATCTCGATTAGAAATAATGGATTTGGGAAACCCAAAATGTACCCAAACATGTTGAAAGAACATTTGTGTCATTTGCTTAGCTGTAACTTGCTTCTTAAATGGCATCAACATACACATTTTTCTAAAACAGTCAACCAAAACATAAAGATAATGATGATTCTTTTTAGACATAGGTAGACCTCCTACAAAGTCCATGGAAATGTTTTCCCAAGGACGAGAAGGAACCGAAAGTGGACTATACAAGCCCAACTTTCTATTGCTAGGCTTACTTGTAGCACATAAAGAACATCCTCTTACATATCTTGAAACACTTTCATTCATTTTAGGCCAATAGCAATATCTTTGCAAATTAGCCACTGTCTTGCCTACACCAAAGTGGCTACCAATAAGAGAAGAATGTGCTTCCCTTATGATGTTGACTCTTTAACCCTGTGGAATACATAACTTTCCAAGATGATACAAAATCTTATCATGCACATGGTAATCCAATTCCTCAACTTGGTTAGAATGACACAAAGTTGCATAAACTTCTTTAAAATCAACATCTAAAGCATACCATTCAACATAACTCTCATGTATGGTAGAATTATGCTTAAGAATAATTGAAGCACTAACAATAGTCCTAGAAAGCATATCAACAACTTTGTTATAAATGCCTTTCCTTATAACCAAGTGGAATTGTTGTGCAAAACCCATCCATCTGAAGTGACTTGCTTGTTGTAGCCTTGTTTGTGATTGTTAGTATTGCAATGATTGATGATCTGTGTGAATGATAGTTTCTTTTCCCAACAAATAATGTTTCCATTTTTTCACACTTTGTACCAATACATAAAACTCCTTATCATAAGTAGGATAGTTAATCACAACACCATTAAAAGTTTCAGAATGAAAACAAACGGGCTTACCATGTTGCAACAAGACTGCTCCCATTGCATAATTGCTTGCATCTGTTTGGATCTCAAATGGTTGTCTCAAATTAGGAAGTGCAAGAAATGGAGTTGAACTAATCTTCTCCTTCAATGCATCAAAATATTTTTGTTGCTTTCCTCCCCATTGGAAAACTTGCTAGATGCTTGTCACTGCATATAATGGAGCTGCAATTGAAGAGAAATTAGCAATAAACTTTCTCCAATATTGGGATGCTCCCAAAAATATTCTTACCTATGTCACATTTTTGGGCTCGGGACAATCCAAAATTACTTTGACCTTGGAAGGATCAATTTTTAGTTCTCCTCGTCCAACAATATGTCCCAAGTAAACAAGTGAGGTCTTTCCAAACTCACATTTAGACATATTCAAAAACAAATTTCTTTCTTCAAGACATCCAAAACTTGCTTTACATGCATAACATGCTCTTCATGAGATTTTCTAAATATCAAAATTTCATCCAAGTAGACAATCACACAATCATCAAGAAAATGCCTTAAAACATCATTCATGACTCTCATGAATGTAGCAGGAGCATTACAAAGCTCAAATGGCATTACCATCCACTCAAACAAACCTTACCTTGTTTTGAAAGCTATATTCCATGTTTCTCCTTCAACAATCCTAATCTGATGATATCCACTTCTCAAATCCAACTTAGTAAAATACTTAGCATATTTCAATTGATCAAGCAAATCAACAATTCTAGGAAGAGGATAACAATTCTTTACCGTAATCTTGTTCAAGGCTCTGAAATCTACACACATGCACCATGTACCATATTTCTTTGGTACTAAAACAATTGGTGACCCACATGGCGATGTTCTTGGCATAATGACCCCTTTATCAAGAACCTCTTGGATTTTTTTTTTTAATTTCAGCATTCTCCATGACTGACATCCTATATATACCAATGTTTGTAAGAGGACAATCTTGCTGCAATTGTATCTCATTTTGGATACTCATTTTTTAAGGCAATCCTTTTGGTTCATGAAACATCTCATCATATTGGTTAACAACCACATATAAATCATATTTCAACTTTGCATCAAAACCTTCGAAAGCTTCTTTTTCAACATTGTCTTTGGGTTTGATCACCAAGAGGACAAAATTTTTACTAGCATTGACTAATCTCTTCATTTGTCCAACATTTACAAGTGACAAATTAAACTTCTTTGTATGTGCTCTAACAATGTACTCAACTCCATTTTTAAACAAATGATACTTGTTCTCATGATGATGAAAGCCAACTCTCCTATCATATAAATATGGGATTTCCAACACAACACCAAAGATATCCAATTGAATAACATCAAGCTCTACCTCATCTATAAAGTTTGCAGTGATGGAAAATCTAAGTTTACACCTTCTTGTCACATGCAATTTGGCATTGTCACATATCCATCCTAGAGGGTATGGTTTAGAATGTGGAGTAGTTTCCAATTTTAATTTATTGGCAGTGTCTTCAGATATGAGGTTTGCTTGAGATCTAGTATCAAAAAGAGTATCTATCTCCGTATGCTTTGAAATAACCCTTATGTGGAAAATCTCTATTCTTTATTTTTCATGTTGAGTTTCATTGAGGCTACTACTACTTGAAGAACTAGTACTTGCAATAGAATCCTTATCTTGAAAACCCATGGCTGTAATTTTTGTTACATCTCCCGAATCAGAACCTAAATCATGTTGTGTAGTTGCAACAGTCTTTGGTTTCCCCTAATGGCTGAAATTTTTGGGTCTCATTTCAAGATGAAGTTTCCAACAATGTTCTTCATCATGGCCATACTTTGAACAGTGTTTAGATGAGAGTTTCTCTCCTTCTTTCTTGACTGAAGCATTCTTTCTTCCATTTATTTTGAATTTCCTCTTTCCATTGTCTCCCTTAGCAAAAGGTTTCTTTCTTCCCTCTTGAGGTTCATTCCTCCCTCTTGCTTCCAAATGAGTTTCCTATACACAAACTTCATCTAGACTTGTAGGGTTAAACATAAGTATTGTGTTCCTCAAGTATCTATGTAATCCTCCAATGTATTTGAGTAAAGTTTCTTGAGAAGATAAATATATACCCAAAATCAAAGATCTTCTTCTAAATTCTTGAGTGTAGCTTTGAACACTTTTCCCTTTAGCTTGTCTAAAATTTTGCCAATCCATAATAGCTTTTTCATGTATGATAATGGAAAAAATTGTCTTTTAAGTGAAAAAATAAAATCATTACAAGAGGATAAAATTTTACCATGTTTCTTCATGTCCTCTTGAGTTTTGGCTTCCCACCAAATGAGTGCTGCAATTTCCAATCTAAGAGAAGCAAGTTTAATCTTAGTTTTATCATCTTTGATTCTTTGTATCCTACAATACACTTCAATATGACAAATCCATTTATCCAATTTCTCATCATTTACCTCTCCATTGTACATAGGCAATTCAAACTTAATATCAAGCTTAAGAAAAGAAGTTCATGGAAGAATTTTAACATGTTCTTTTGGAGAATTTGGAGGTGGCTGCGAAATTGTAGAAAATGTGGAAGATGGAGGTGAAGGAGGTGGAGTATAACCATTCCCTCCATTTCCTTTTGGATTTTTATCACCACTATCTTCATTTCCCTTTGGAGGATTTGAGCTTTCACCTTGCAATCTTGCATTTCTTTCTTCAAATAAAACTTTCACCATTTCTATCATATCATAGAAATATTTTCTGAAAGTTTCATCCTCTGAAGTAAGAGTTTCGTGAATCTCCTCATGATCCATACTTGGTGAATATCTCCTTGAATATTGAGGTGATTGTGTAGTTCTACTTCTTGAAAGTTGAGAACTTGTCTCTACAAGTTGACCTTCTCCTCCTGTGAGCTTCAACCTTGTAAGCATCAGAAAAAAAACACTTGCAAACAAAACCTTCAAAAACCTATGCTCTGATACCAACTTGATCTGAAAATGAAAAGGATTGAGTCTCTTTAAAATTGCAAGTGTAATTTGTATGTGCTTGGGTAATAGGATCAAGTTACAAACACATAAAACATAATGAGTTTTTACTTAATAATGAGCAACATAAATAGTCATAAACAACCATCGAAATAAGCACATTAACACAACGAAATGATAAAGGATCTCACCCCTCTCTTGGGCTACATCTTCTCGTCTATCCTCTAATGGATCATTTTCATTAATGCTCAAAGTGTCAAAATCAGTCCTTTACAATTCTCAGAATGAAAAATAGATGGCTTCAATGGTTCCAGAATGTCCAAAAACCCCTAGATGGGCTCTTCCTACACCTGGTTTGGAAAAAAACTGAGAAAAATACAACTCTAGAAGTTTTCTCCCAATTCTTTGTTGTGTCTTCTCACCAAAACATACTTGTGTGTGACTAACCTAGCTCACGGTCATTTCTCATGCAAAAAAATCAGCACCACATGCATTCTGCAATTCATGGAATTGTTTCGAACAATTAGGGGACTTAGCACCTTTCTCGGAAAAGGTGTCGGTCGCATGGCCCATGTGGCAGGGAACTGACCTAAAAAGCAGCACCTCCCCGCTATCGGTTGAAGTCTCTGCACTTGAGGGTCATATGGTGGAGGGTGGTGTGACCTTGGCTAAACGTTGGAGAGTTCCCCACACCCATTGTTGGACAAATGGAAAGGTCGTATGAAAGTGTTGTAAGACCAAGTGATAGGGCTAAGCCCTCAATCAGACTCCATCCAAACTATACATTATAGCAAACTTAAATCATTTTTCCATTGTATAAGGTTAAGTAATACATGGCAGGTGGGCTGGTAGCCTGGCCTGCACCAACACTTTGCCACTCTCGGAGGTCATGGGTTCGACCCCCACAAACTCCAACCAAAATTTTACACCACAGAGGGGTGCTGCGTGGCAGCCCATGTTTGGGCCATGTGGCACCATACCATTAGTACACAAACACGCCACATGTTAGCTTTGGATAGGTCCATGTATCCACTGCCAACTCACCTTCCACGTCAGCCTCTACCACATCACCACTTTCCACGTCAGGCTCTCTTCCCAATCAACAATCCACATCACCTTGACACATGTCAGTACGATCACCCTGCCACATGTCAGTACAGTCTGTACAGTCAGTAGTACAGACTGTACTGTTAACAAATTTTTTGTGTATTTGGTAAAGAAAAAAAAATGTGATATCTCTTGCATACAACATCTGTTTGAACCTGTTCAAGTTGCATTGGGATCGTGAGGATGATTCCTACACACGAGTCATTTTTCAAGAAATTTTGAGCACTTTGATTTTTGAGCATATTTTGATCCCCTGGATCACGGTCGATGAATTTGCAGGAGCACTAGATGTTGCAAAATCCAATATCACTGAGTTGGAGGAGGCCATGGAAAACATCAAAGAGGCCATGAATAGTGAATAAAGGAAAGAAACACAACAAACCGAGCAAATTCACAAAGAGGAGATGGAAAGACAACTTTAGATCCAGTACAAGGAGATGAAGGAAAATTTCAGGGAAATACACAAAGAGGAGATGGAAAGACAACTTTAGATTAAGGACAAGGAGATGAAGGAAAAATTCAGAGAAACAATCACCCTCAACCAAAGGGCCCATTTTCATGAGGTGGAAAAACTCAAAGATGCGCATGACGAGGAAGCTATGCAGCTTAAAGAAGAGTTGTCTGAAATGAGATATTTCAATTAAAGAAGTGAAAGGTAAGTTAGGAGGTTATACCATGACAATGATATCCTAAATAAACCAGTATAGAAAATCCAAAACCAGAAAATTTCTCTGGAATCTATAAAAGTAGAGGCCACCAAGAAAAATGAAGAGATTTAGAGCTCACAGAAGAGATTCTTCTACGCTATGAGAAAAATACTTAAGGCCATATCTGATCAAGTAAAATTGAGTGTACAGGTGAAATAAATGCACGAAAAATAGAAAAAATCCCCAGAATCCTACATCTGGGTCACAAAATGAAAAGATGTCCAACAAATCTTCCCCTAGACCCTGTCTGTGGTCTCAAACAAGAAGAGAATCTGAGATCTCCAACTGTTGGATGCAGGGATAGAAACTATCATAGATATACAGAGGACACATGAACAAGTCATCACAATGAGCAAAGAGCTATGGAGGTCATTAGAGAACCTACTCTTGTGGTTTAGAATGGATCTTCCGAGGGATCTAGAAAATGTGTTGTTGACCCAAACAATGGTTGAAGATGTAGAGATCAAAAGGAAGATCAGTATGAAATCCATTGAGGCAATCGACGAAATCAATGAATAAGTTATAGAATAAATATTAATACAACCCACCATATTGATCTCGCTAACTGAAGTTTTCGTGCGACGTATTGAGCAAAGAATGAAGATAGAAATCATTACGCCTATCTGCAACGATGAGAAAGACCTTGAAAGAACACGGCTACACCGAGTGAAAAATATACTCGAAGACTTCAAGACTTGGAAGGCCTTCATAGATGAAAAATCGCAACTGCAAAGGCTCACCTAATGATCTCATTGTAACCAAAATTTTTGTATATTAATAATTTCCCTCATAATTACTGTAATTTCTTAATTAGTAAAGGGAACTGAAGCATCGCTTCAGAACCTCAACCTTTAGGAAGTTAGAGGAATGTGGAAAGTTCCTATGCGAGTTCTATAAATCAGATGAATGTAAAAGAAGCGGGCCTTTTTGTTTTCAGATGTAGTGGGACAATACTATTACTCAAGTTAATTGGAATAAAAAAGACTTTGGAATATTGTGGTGTTAATGTGTATGAATCATATTTTTATATTTATGAATGTTTATCTCTATGATATGTGAATGTTGGTTTTATGAACTAATTCTGAACTAATCTTCATATGTTTACAGTTACCATAATTTTCACTTTAAGTGGAGTGACAATATGATCAATTAGTGAATCAATTATTTGCTTCTAACTTATTTTATTATTAAGTTTCCATATTTCTTGCTTATATGAATTATTTCTGTGCAAATAATACAAACATTTCACTACACTTATATTTTAGTTTTTTTCCTGATCATGATAGGTTAGAATAGAGTAGAATAGAAGTGCATATTAAGACTGTAGATACTCATCTTAGCCTAGAAGTTGTTTTTAAGAGTTTTAATTCATCTGAAGACCTCCAGTTCTTAGAGTGATATTTAGTTAGTTAGTTAGTTAGTTCGGTAACCATTCCATAATATGTTCAGAAATGCTACTCCAGATGAGAGAGGGTCTAATTGGGACCTGCCATGGGGCGTTCTCCCTTACCTTCTTGAATGGGTCATTCTGACTCGTCAATAGGGGGATAGGCTCTAATTCCTCCTTCCTTCTCCTATTTTGCTGCCTTTGTAAATCCTTCAATCCTATCCCAAGTTGTTCTTAAGGGGTTATGTTAGGATATTTAGACACTTGGGATTTAGTTAAGAACAACTTGGTCTAATGTGTCGTTAGGTAAAAGCGTGTTTCTTAGTGTGTTTCTTTATTATGCATTAGTATGAACTTGTATTTAGGAAATCCAATGGTCACGATATGTTCTCGACATAGAGTGATCTGATGGTTCATATTCTCCTCGATCTTAAAAACTACATTGATTCGCGGCTTAATGCCTGATTGGTCCATGATCTCTATTTAAAGAGCATGGAGGGTCATTTGTTAATGATCAACTGTGAGAAAATCTCTTGTAAATATCTCTGTAAATTTTTCTTTTACATTAATAAATTTCTCCAAGTGGCCATGTTGGCTGGGGCCGTGGATGTTTCCCTGTATGGGTTTTACCACGTGAAAATATTGGTGTTTTGATCTTTGATCTGGTTGTGTGAGCGGTTACTGAAGGTGTTCGTTCTCTTTTGGAATACCTGTATTGTTTAACATCTCTTACAAAATTGAAAACGTTTTGTTAACAAATTTTTATACTCACATGGTTCTTTATAAATTAGTAGAAGCAACGATGCATAATTACTGTTTATTATGCACCATCGAATCCCTGAACAAATTTAAAACATGACAGTTTTGGTATTTTTTAGAAGTGGTTCATGAAACTGCTTTATCAGTACTCACTAAGTCCACACCACCACCCCCCGAAATCCAGAGAACATGGGGCAGTCAAGAATTTTCATAATATTGAGAGCTCAACATCAAGAGCACAACATGTCACTTGTGGAAATTGAACCTGGGTGGGGGGGAAAAACACCTCTTAAAACAAACCACTCGGGCTAAACCCAATTGAATTTTTCTATTAAAATAATGTTATTTTTATTTTAAGTTCATCAATTCTATTGATAGGAACATGCACATTGGTGTGATATTCCTATACAACATGCACCGCAAACCGCATAAGATTTTTTTTAAAATAAAACTAACATCGAATTTGTTTGGGATCCAATGTAATTAGTGGTCCCATCACAATGGATACCAAACAACCCATATATATGTAATGAAACCCTATAAAAATCTATTGCTTAAAAAAATTCTCATTATGAAATATAGAGAGCGGAAGTGAGAGAAACAACAAGGAAGCTAGGACTTCTGATACTGAAGGTACAATGCATAAAAAAGAAAGGCAGTCGACCCAAAACCTTTCCTTCACTCCATGGATACCTCGCAATTGTGAAATTTTATGCTAGGTGAATTGTCACATCCTACTCTTGCGCGCACTAAGAGAACTTATTCTTTGAGGACACTTGCGTGCAAGTGATCCAAGTTATTATACTATTGGTTGTTTTGATTATGATTGTGAGATATTGTGGATTTGATGATATGTCATTTTGTTGTATTTACATAGACAGGTGCTATTGAATGGGTTCTCCTGAGTGTGCAATATTCTAGACATTGAGGATGTAGAGGCATCGATGGAACCCCATGGACTCCGGATCGAGTTAGGGAGTGGACTATTAGGGTTTGAATGTGGTTGATATGACATTTGTACAAATGATAATATGTTATGATTATTTATTATTATTTCTGACATGATTCATTGATGGATACAGGCTGATGACAGCTTGCCGACCAGACTCACATGTGGAGTAGAGGGGTCATGCACGACAACCAGAGACATTAAGGGAGAGGTGTGGCAACATCCTTGCCACAACCTACTAACACTCCTGTTGTGGCTCGAACTGTAGGTTAACAATTACCTATTTCGAGAATACCCACGATGCCGTGAGGGAAGACTATGGCAGTCACTCACGATGATTCTAAGGGGCGCACAATCAGGTAGGGGACTTATTCCTTAGAGGCCCTTAGTCTCCCACAATATCACTTGACAGAGTATTGACTCCAGGGGTTTGATGTCTACCAAATTCAGTCAAGAGGCGAGTGACACCCTTGGATCACGTAGTGCGTCTTTAAGGGCACATCTCACAAATAAAACGGAAAGAGGTGAGTGACACCCTTGGAGCACGTAGTGCGTCTTGAAGGGCACGCCGCGCAAATAAAATGGAAAGAGGTGAGTGGAACCCTTGGAGCACGTAGTGCATCTTAAAGGGCACATCGCGCAAATAAAATGGAAAGAGGCGAGTGGCACCCTTGGAGCACGTAGTGCATCTTGAAGGGCACGTCGCGATTTTAACTGGTAAGTTGATAAACCTAGTGCCTAGAAAACTATGCCTCCTTAGGACCTGGTCGGCCTTAAAATGAATAAAGTGATGAGTAAGTTTAATAACAAATCTTCCCTTAAAAACTGTTGCCCAGCCTAGTGAATTTAAAACCTAGGTCTAAGCAGAACCTCTGAACAAAAATAATTAGACTTATAACAAAAAGGGGGTAAAGAAATTCAAACATTAATTATTAAAGTAAAAATTATAATGGAGGATTAAATTTTATTAAAAGGGGTAAATGGTTGTCTTTATCTACACATGCTAAATTGATTTTTAGTTAAAAAGGAAAAAGGGTAAATGGTTGTTTTTATCTACACATGCTAAATTGATTTTTAGTTAAAAATGAAAAAGGGTAAATGGTTGTTTTTATCTACACTTGCTAAATTAATTTTTAGTTAAAAGGAAAAGGGGGGAAACTTAAAAGAAAAGGGAACTTAAAGAAAAAGGGAAACTTAAAGAAAAAGGGGAATGTTAAACTTAGTAAGGAATCTAGACTTTAGAACTTTCTATTTATGAACTCAACTAGGAATTGTAAGGGAATATTGGGACACCGAGGATGGTTTTTAGGAACGCTTTTAGGTGGGTGAGGGAAATATGAATAATTAATTAATTAATAAAATTGATTTTCTGGTGCAACTAGGGGATCGAGTGACATGTGTACGAGGGAGGTTTTTCCTAATTAAATAAATGAAAAAGGAATCTAATGAGGGTTTTGGAAACTAATGACTAACAAAATCTATAAAAGAGATGGCAGAGGAGGAGTATGGACACATTTGGCTTGTGTAATGTTATGTTGCTACAATTTCATCTTGATTGAACTTCTCTTGTGGGAGTTGGGATACCCATCTCGGGTAACGAGTGGTAGCTCGATCTTGCGAGGCGAGCTGGGTGCTATCAATATCTGGTATTGTGTGCGTGGCCCCTTTGCAGCTCAAGTGTCTTAGGGAGAAGAAGAGTACCCCTAGTGTTGGCTAAGAGGTACCGATGAGGTCACATCGGTTGGAAAGCGGGAGAATTTGAAATTGACTATGGTACACATGTGCATAATTGCATTAATTAATAGATCAAATTCTTGTTCAAGAATTTCTTATTGTCGAAATCTCTCTTGCATAGATGTTGTTAAAAAAAAAAGACTCGTTTAGTTATGCATAAGAATTTTATCTAGGTGATAGTGTATCATGTGCAATTACAAGAGGGTCTCTAAATTCTGGTTTCGAGCCTTGTTTTAATATTGCGTTTTCTTTATTCCTTGATTGCGTTTTTATTATTTTATTATTGGTTCTCCACGGAGAAGGTCTGGATGCAAATTTGTGTTTTATCTTTTGTTCCCTTATCCTTTAAGTTATTATTATGTGCCTAAGCAGTCGGCCAGGAGACAAATCAACTGTCTTTCACTCCGGTGTCAAAGATTTAGATTCAAATGCCATGCTTTCCTGTGCATGTTTAATAACTGTAGGATCCTTTCTCTTTACCCAGTGAACTATTCCTTTTTCTCAGTGCCTTGTTTTTTTAGCCTTGCGTCTTGGATCCTTTGTACCTCTGCACTAGAACTCTTAACGAATAAAGATGTCATGTCTTGCAATGCCCTTTTTATTAACGCTTTGATGTATAACCTATTGCTCCTAAATCCTTGTTGTATAACCTATGGCCCTCAATCCTTGATGTATAATGTTTTTAAACAATTGGCTGAGTAACACCCTTCCTTACGCTTGTTGTATAACAAGATTTTTGTATAACGCCTTGTTGAATAATGCATTGTTGAATAATGCATTGTTGAACCACAATTTCTCCTCAAACGAGCTCCTGTTTAATGATTTGCTGTATAACGATTGTTGCATGACGAGATTGTGGTATAACTATTGTTGTATAATGTTTCTCCTTAAACGTTTTTTTTTATGAATTGTTGAATAACATTTTCTTCTCAATGATTTGCTGCAAACGGTTGCTCCTCAATCTTAGCTAACACATTTTTCCAGTGCATTGTGCATCCAAGCGTGGAACCACTAGCCTTGTTAGTGGTCATGTTTAGCTTTGAATTTCATTATTACTCCATAGGAAATTTATTGCTATTAAATTGCAAGTATTACTATACAGATCTTTACTGCCATTGAATTTCATTATTACTACACAAGAAACTTTACTTCCATTGAAATTCATTTTATTACTACACAGATTTACATTGCCTTGACTATTGGTGTTATTAGTTCCATCTCCTGATGATTTAATAGTTAAATGATTTAATTCAGATTATCGTTTGTCACGCACATTCGATTAATGCGAAGCCTTTATTGATTATTAATCTCACTGCCACGATATCCACTGTGATTCTTTCATAGAATTTAAATTTTGTTGTCAGAGTATTAGCAATGATGTTGTTGAGCCCAATTTGACTATGTCTTCTTTGGCGCCCACTGCATCCTTGGATTTTTTTTGGTTACATAAAATGTCAGGGTTGTATCCAGAAGAAAGACGTGCCTTCCTTCCTGTACTGTATTTTGCATGGAATTCTCCCCCATAAAAGTAGTAAATGGCATTGTCTCTAATACCTAAACTTCATCATCTTCATGGCTTCCATCCTTTGTGCAAGATCAATGCTAGTCTTATCTAGTGCAGAACCAAACTCTCCAAACAATTTTTCCTCTTCTACTATCTTGCCATTTCTCAGTTCCATCATACTTACAATTGGCTCTCGATTTTCTGACATAAAGGCATCCTTTTTCACAGCCACTCCTCCCAAGTATTGAGCTATAATACGAGACATTCCAACATATTTTAAAAAAAAGCAGAAAGTCCCCAACATCCAATGAATGCTCAGACACACAAGGTTTTCTAGCGCCTCCTTGTTGCCAATACTTCCAGGATATTAATTTGCAACTCTTTATTTTAGGCATTTTTCTAATAGTGATAAAGTTTAACAACAAACTGCGTGGACATATAGAATGTTACTTTACCCCTTATGATTTAATTCTAATTAATGATTCCATAACTAATGTAGTATCCATATATGTTTACAATTTTCAATGGAAAGTCATTTAATCAGTGCTTAGGATAGTGCGACCTTTATCCTTGATTAAGTTTGAGACATGACTATTTTTATTCTTTGTTGAAAGATCACATGTTTATATTGTACACTTGGATAAGGAAAGTTGCATGATAGGCAAGGATATTATGGGTTGTAGATGTTGTAATGTTTTAAATTTCAAGGTTGGTAGGGAGCACGGTTAGGTTAGATCATTTTTATTAATATTAAACGTTAACTTATTCATTTAAGATGTTTCACTCCTTTAATGTTTTAAAGGACTGAATTTTAAAACTAGAAGGTAAGGAAGATTTTAGTCCTTGTTTAATATTGACCTAGAAGGGTAAAATGTAGTTGAACTATTGATTAAATAAACAGTTTGAATGGAAGGACAACACATATGTGAAGATGTTACAAATTGAATAATAAGTTGTGATTGGACGCATTAATTAATCACTTGAACTATGTTATAATAATTTGTTTTATGTGCCTATGTTAGTGGGTTAATATATATTTTATGCATCAGGATGAATCTTAATGGTGGTTGGTCATAGTTGTTACACCACATAAGATTGCCTTGTAGGAACAAGAAATCCTTGGTTAGTTGAGAAAATTTAAATTTGAATGTTTTCACCTTGCGTCTTTTTGACTTGTGGATTGGGTGCTTGGGTATAGTCCTCATGTATTTTGGCAGATAATTTAGTCTTGTAGCGCGAGGGGGGTTTTCTTGGTTTAAAGGTATAAATATGTGATGTTGCGTCATGGTTACTTTCACACCTATCGCCTTATGACATAATGATTCCTGATGAGGGGATCATTGCATGCCTTGATTGATAGATGTGAATGATAACCTGGCCAGAGTCTTGTGCTTCCCGATGGGGGTGTATTGTTTATGGTAATTAAGATTGGCACTTGATTCTATAATGTCTTATTGTGATTGGCTTTCTCGCTGTAGATGTTTCTAGTTACTGGTCGTCAAATCCATTGTGATGGGATTGTTGATTTTTCCCTTGGGCTTGTAGGCGTTGTCTTTCTTGTGTTGGGCAGGTAGCCATTTTTAATTGTCTATTTGATTATTGCATGTCATCCTGTTGTTTGATGTGATAGTATAATGGGTCATTTTTTCTTGTTTCCTGATTTGTGTGCGTTGTGTTCGTCATCAAGTTGTGTTGATTATTTGTTTTCGTTTTTTCCTTCCTGCTTTAAAAATAAAATAAAATAATTGCATTGCATCGCATGTATTCATAACGATCAGGGTCGTTACATATGGTATCATAGCGGGTTCAACCCCGGGACTATGGATCGCCATGATTTCCACTACAGTGAACCCTTGAGTATTAACTTAGCACTAATTAAAACTTTAACGTGTCCATGCAGTGATATTTATTAAAGGATGCCACAGAGGTTCGCAATGTGGTGCCATGGAAGGAGGTGCGATGCCTCCAGAAGTTCCCACGCCCTCAGAGTCTAACCCTCAAGGGGGGAAGGACAAGTCCTTGGGCTGGATTCGATTGCTATGAGGGATGATGATGGTCTGACAAGGTCCTTCTAAGGAATGTTAGAGGCCTTGATTCACCATCAGTACTGAGATGAGGCCAGGGTCCCTATACCCCTGAGGGTCCACAACGTGCCCCGCCAGTACCATTAGCATTCAACAAGAAATCGAGAGGAATAAGTTCTCAAGTCCTTGAGTTCTGCAGATGGCTCAGCCGTCGAGGCATGGCTAGAGAACAAGGTGATGTGCTTCACGCTTCACGTTTACGACCTCTAGCATGAAGGTCCGCATGACGGTCTTCCAACTGAAGGGGAGCACTATTCTATGGTGGAAGATGCTCCTGCCACAATTGAACATGGTCATTGAAGACGTGTCATGGGAACTGTTCGAGGAACGGTTCCAAGAGAGGTGTCTATCTGAGGAATTCATTGAGCGTCAACTCAATGAGTTCAAAGCCTTATGATAGGGCAACTGTATGGTGCCTGAGTACGAGGCCCGATTTATGGAGCTGCTTCGGTATGCTCTGCACCTAAATACCGAGAAACTTAAGGTCAACAAGTTTGTGTTTGGGCTTAATGTCATCATTCGTGCAAAGGTTAGGATTCTGATGCCTCAACCCTTGCATGATGTTGTCCAGAAGGATCTCATAGTGCAGGAGGTCAGAGAAGGACTCCAACGATTCTAGTGGGGCAAGTGTCATCTGATGCATAGCAGCATCAGACACCAGCTAGACAGTCACCAAGATATCATGGATTCTAGAGAGGGTCTACTTTAACTACACCTCGGAGACGAACGCTTCAGTAGCAGACTCCTTACAGAGCTCCACCACAACATCCACCGCAACAACAACAATTTAGGCTTATTCAACAGAACATACCAGGGTTCCAGGCCAGTGGGTCGTCAACTTTTACTTCGGGTACCAGGAGTACTGTGTTGGAAATATTAAGACAACTGAGGGGGGGGGGTGAATCAGTTGTTACTGTGATTAAAATTTTTCATGCCTATTAAAATGTTATTAATCTTCTCCAAGTGATCATCAATATTATGCAAGTCATGAACAATAGAAATAGTAAACATCAATCACACATATGATATACACAAAGACAGATATTCATGAGGAAACCCATAAAGGGAGACAACCTCTTCTTCTTGGAATGATAGGCAGCCTTTTTTGTTCTGTACATCATCAATATTTGAGAACCAACTCAAAATGAGGCTACAACCTCTTCTTTAACAAGTTGCAACTTGTTGAGAGCACCAACTCTCTAGTTTCTCTAGCACCCACTAGAAGGAAGCATCAACTCCCTGAGTATTCCAGCACCAACTGGATGGAAGCACCAACTTCCAGTCACATAGGCACCAACCTATATAGCAGATAACAATGGTTCTCCCTTGCACCCCCCTACCACCCTAGTTTTTCTGGCTGCAACCAAATGGAAGCTACAACTCCCTGTGTTCAAGAACCCACTTGAAACTCTAAGGACATAAGTCCTCCCTATCACCTCCCTACCACCCTAAAATATAAATCTCTGCTTTCTGAAATTTATTACAGTGATACAGTACTTATCAATGGCTTACCAGTCTCCTCACTGTTCTGCTACAATGCTCTACTCTGCATGCATCAGTGTGTTCCTGCTGCTCACATCTTTTTGCGCACACATTGCTCATCTTCTCTTGTCCCTTTTATTCTATGTGATGCTTCTTCATTCTTTTCGCTGCATCTCTAATATTCCCTTTAGATCATGCACTGCCTAACCACTTCCACACATGTATTAGACTAAAAAAGGCACTCTATCTTCTATGTTCTGCATGTGTTTGGCACGCCGATTCCTTTACTTGATCATCATTCAAACTCTCCATATTCTCTGGTTGTTATCCAAATATTCTTTGGATTCTCTATCAATCGAAATTCTTTCTTTTCTCTGGCAGTTACAGTCAGACGTTTTTGGCTTCTTTGGCTTCTAAGCCCCTTCCTTCACTTGACCACCAGTGATGACCATACACCTATTCAAAAGGCGCTTCGTGATATTGGTCTAGCGAGTGCTAGCTCCCCTTTTTCAATATTATCTTGGGTGATGAACTTTATGTGAACACGCGATTATATGCGCGTCCATAGGTGGTTTGAGGGAAACCCACTTTTCACTTCACAATTCACTACAAATCTCCACGTATGCCTTTGGCGATACTGTGGTTTTCATTGCGACCCGCTCTCGAAAAATTAAGACTTGAGCATGTTTTGGCCCCACAATCGAGCATGATCGTCGATCTTGTGGTCTCTGACAGATTCCTTCGTTCAACGTCTCCGATCTATATTCCTTTCTTGCCTTCTTTCCTCCATCCATTGGCAATCCTTAGTCTTAACAACCAAGTGACATGTGGCCCTCCAAATCGATGGACGAGATCGATTTCACCTTTCGAGCCTCGGGAGTCTCAATTCTCAAACTCCTCTTTCTCTTCGGTGCTTCCACCCAGAATTCATGATCTATCGACACATGGTCTTCTCGAATCGGACTGTTAAGATTCACTTTAGGTTTTTGGGGTTTAGGAATCTCAACTCTCAACTTCATTCCTTCCTTTTCTTTTTCCCAGAGTGTTCCAACTGGAGTACATGATATGTTGATGTGTGTCCTCCTACAGATCGATGGTCCTTAGCAACTTCAGTAATTTGACCTTTCAACTAGATCAACGGTCCTGCAGATCCTTCCTCGATCAACGGTCGATATCTCCTTCGGGTCTCTGAACTTAGGACATTTCAAATCTTAACTTTATCTCTGTCACCTTTTTCCCAGAGCTGACAATCCACTGATGCATGTCCCTTTTGGATCAATGTCTATGATTGTTTCGCGTCTCCGAACTTCAGAATTCTCAAGTCTCAACTGAAAATTATTGAAGTGAGATTTCTCTAGAATCTCAGATCAACTGACACATACTCCCCTTGACAATCAACGATCAAGATTTACCTTCGATGATTTTCACCTTCTCCCCATCCATAAACTTCCAAAGTTGTGGATCTTGCACCACCTATCCTCCTTGATGATGGAAGACCCAAAATCACTTCGGGACTTCGACATTCGGGACTTTGGGACTTTGGGCAAGTGCTGGTGGTAAAAAATTCAGAAGTAAAACTCTCGGAGTGATGTCACTTACTTACGTCACTCGGTGACGTGTCATGAGATGAGTAGCTGCTACGTGTCACTCAGATTTGTGATTTTCACGTACCTGAAATATTGATTCAACTTGACACTTGCAATTTTCTAATTGCGCCATGTGTCCTTGCTGACATAGTCTTACTGATGTGGATCCTCAGTCACTTTGGGACTTCCGGTAATTGGACTTTTCAAGTCGCCAATTATTCTGAAGTGCGATTCCCTGAATAGTAACCTCCTCACAACTTTAGATCTGAACTAAATGTTTTTCGTTGATCATGTTCTTAGATCGATGGATTGATCTATCTGCGTTGATGTTTTTCTAGCTTATCCCGTCCTTCCACTTAAAAATGATCCAACGGTCGTGAAGACTCTTCGAAGCAGATCCACGATCAAGGATGATTGCGGAACCACAACTTGCGAGTGATTTAACTCGTCACCCAAACTCTGCAATTTGAAGTTGTGCGTTGTTGGTGAGTCAACCAAAATCATCGATCTTCAAAGCTATAAGATCTGACGGTCCTAACTAATTGCAGGACTGGAAATAACATGGTATTTAATTATACTTTAGATCTCCGCAATCTATCCCTGCCGTCAATTTGGCGATTGCTCATCCGACGGTCACGACTTAATTTGATTTAATATGATCATTTGTTGGATCAACCACAGTCGTTGATATTTCGGTTTACGAGATCTGACGATCTAGACCAATTGCGATATTAGAACTAGCGAGTTGTTTAATTCTTCTTTCGCTCTCTGCAATCTATCCCTGCCGTTGATCTGACAATTGTGCATCCAACGGTCATGACTTAATTCAACTTAATCTAATCATTTTTTGGATCAACCACAGTCGTTGATATTTAGGTTTACGAGATCTAATGATCTAGACCAATTGTGGGATTGGAACTAGCGAGTTTTTCAATTCTTCTTTCACTTTCCGCAATTCATCCCTGTCATTGATCTGACTTGCACATCTTTCACATCTGACGGTCACAACTTGATATGGTCATTAACCAATCCTCCAACAGTCCTTAAACCCACGGTCACTCATATGACCAATATCCATTATATGAGATGATAAACATAGTCAATTTCTTGATAGGATGGCTACTGAGGCTTCTCACCTTGAGGTTACGCTTCCTTCATCTCTGCCTCCTATTCTTGCCATCAATGAAAATCACACACTTTCCTGTAAAACATGCCAACAATATTCCCCTTTAGCATTGATGGAAACCCTAAAAGGCTACTTAGATCTCCAACTATAGCATCTAGACCACTCCTTTTATCCCCCTTTGACATCAATGTCAAAGAAAACATGCTCCCCCTGAGTTGTTGCAGTACTTTTTAGAGGTATCATATATTCAACCAACACATACTCCCCCTAACAGGATGGACTCTCTTAGGTGAGAGAAGGGATGACACCCAGCTTCTGACGGAGATATTCAAATGTTGTCTTGGCTAGGGGTTTAGTAAAGATGTCTGCAATTTGTTCTGTGGAAGGAATATAATTTAGCTGAACAACTCTATTTGTAACCTTCTCTTTGAGAAAATGATACTTTATTGGTATATGCTTCGTCTTTGAATGGAGAAAAGGATTCGTTGAGAAAGTAATGACACTGGTGTTATCACAGTGAAGTGGAATGTGATTAGTATAAGTTACCTTCAAATCTACAAGATTTTGTATCATCCATAAGATATGAGTGCAACAAGTAGCAACAACAATGTACTCTGCCTTTGTAGTTGATAATGAAATAGATCCCTACTTCTTACTAATCCAAGCTACTAACGAATCACCTAAGAATAATGCACCTCCACTGGTGCTCTTTCTCTCATCCAAACAATTTTTCCAATCAACATCTGAATATGCAGTTAATTGTAAATTTTGATTTCTAGGATACCAAATACCATAATTCATTGTACCCTTCAAATATTTGAATATCCTCTTGATAGATGCTAAATGACTTTGTTTAGGAGCAGACTGATAACGACCTACCATTTCAACAACTTGCATTATATCAGGATGGGATGTTGTGATGTGCATAAGACTTCCTATCATTGATCGATATGTTCTTTGATCAACATCAGCTGAAATATCATCTTTACTGAGCTTGTAACCAACCACCATAGGTGTACTAATAGGAGAGGAATCTTCCATCTGAAATCTCTTTAACATCTCTTTCAAATACTGTTCTTGAGAGATAAATATACCTGCATAACTATGATTGATTCGTAAACCAAGAAAATATGATAGTTCTCCTATCATGAACATCTCAAAACAAACCACTGAATTGAAGGGTCATTAATGCATCCAAAAATAATGTCATCTACATAAACCAAAACAACTAATAAATCATCACCTTCAGACTTTATGTATATATTACTATCGACAGTACCTTTCTTGAACCCTTTGTCTTGTAGAAATTTTTCCAGTCTATGATACCAGGCTCGTGGTGCCTGTTTCAGTCCATATAATTCCTTTTTCAACTTATAGACATAGTCAAGATTATCTGTCAATGAAAATCCTTCAGGTTTCTCCACATATACATCTTCTTCTAGATCTCCATTAAGAAATGATGACTTAACATCCATCTGATATACTTTAAATTTCTTATGACATGCATAGGCAAGAAACATTCTGATAGCTTCCAATCTTTCCACTGGTGCAAAAGTTTCATCAAAATCCTGTCCTTCAACTTGTGCATACCCCTTATATACCAATCTAGCTTTATTCCTAACAATTTGTCCTTGTTCATTCATTTTGTTCTTAAACACCCATTTGGAGCCAATTACATTCTTATATGCAGGTCTAGGAACAAGCTCCCAAGTACTGTTCTTCTCAATCTGATCCAGTTCCTCATTGATTGATTTTAACCAATTTACATCTTTACTGGCTCTATTAAAGTTCTTGGGTTCCACCATGGATATGAAGGCTATGTGTGATTTCTCTTTGTCTTTGATTATCCTTCTCCTGGTTTGTACACCTTTGTCTTTCTCACCAATTATCTGACTTGTAGGATGATTCTTTTGAGTAATTCTAGAGGAAGGATTTGATATTGTCTATTGATTTGAGTTTGCCTGAGTATTTGTATCTTCATCTGACTCAGAGTCTTCTTTTTCTGATTCTTGGGCCTGTTCATATTCAACTTCAATTTTATCCTTTGTTGTTGATTCAATATTGCTCACCTCTCTTACTGGGACTCCTTCTTTAGCTTTTATTTCAATACAATCAACCAATTTATGCAGCCTCTTATTATAGCATCTGTATCCTTTACTTCTTGTAGCACACCCTAAGAATATGCCTTCATCAACCCTAACATCATACTTACCAAGGTTTTCATTATTATTCTTTATGTAGCACCTACTCCCAAAGACTTTGAAGTGTTTGATTGAAGCGGGTCTTCCATACCATAGTTCATAAGGTGTCTTGTCACTGTGTGGTCTAAGGTGAGCTTTTTTAAGAATATGGATTGATGTGTGTATTGCTTCTACCCAGTAGGTTTGACCAATGTTCTTCTCATTCATCATTGACCTGGCCATTTGTTGAACTGTTTTGTTTTGCCTCTCAACTATTCCATTTTGTTGTGGAGTTCCTGAGATTGTGTATTCTCTTTTTATCCCATGTTTATCATAGAATTACTTGAAATCACTTGACATAAGTTATCCTCCTTTGTCTGATCTTACAACCTTTAATTTGTTTCCTATTTGATTCTCAGTTAAAGCCTTAAATATTTTAAATTTCTCAAATGCTTCATCTTTTTTTTCGAGAAAATAAACCCAAGTGAGTCTGGAGTAATCATCAATGATCACCATGAAGTAGTTTTCCTTCCCTATGCATTCCTATCTTAATGGTCCACATAAATCCATATGGACTAATTGGAGTGGTTTCTTTGTTGAAGTAGAGCTCTTGGATTTAAACTGTGTCCTGGTTAGCTTTCCTACTTGGCAGGGTTTACACAAAGAATCTTGTGGCTTTGATATTCTTGGAAGATCTTTTACTGCCTCAAGATTTTTGAGCTTGATTAAGTGGTCAAAGTTTAGATGTACAAGTCTCCTATGCCATAACCAACTTTCATCATGTTTGTTTAGATGACACTCTTCTCTATCTTCTTTCAACACATCTACATTATTATCTGTCCTTATGCCTTTAGCCACCACTTGTCCTGAGTTTATAGAGTTTATCTTACAATATTTGGAAGTGAACACCAATTCACATCCTTTGTCACACATTTGACTTACATTGAGAAAATTATGTTTCATCCCATCTACAAGAAGAACATCCTGGGATTTTCCTTTACCATTACTCAAAATCACCATCCCTTTACCCTGGAATTTACTTGGTTTATCATTTCCAAAGGTCACATTTCCTGTTTTTCTTTTACTTATAGACATAAGTTTATCCTTGTCTCCAGTCATGTGCTTGGAACATCCACTGTCTATATACCAGGGGTATTTTTTTTTTTGAGATGAAAGTAATAGACCACATTTTCACTATCTTTCTTTTTCCATGTGCTGGCATTTCTAGCTAAGGGTTTTATCCTTGGATCTGCTTTGTAATTCTTCAGATGGCAGTTTGTAGCTTTGTGGCCGAAGTTATGAAAGTTATAGCATTTGAGCTCATTGTTCAATAGGTAAAAGTGATTGGTGAAACTTTGTCTACTCATTGGTTGTTTAGTTCTATGTTGCAAAGATTGTTTGTTTCTTGATTTCCTCAGTTACATGTCTCTAAATTTAATTTGACAATTTGCAGTCTTATGACCAAAATTAGAGCAGTAAAAATAGTAACCATGGAAGAAATTTTGGTACCTTAAGGATGGCCTTCTTATTGGCATTTTTTTCTCCATCTTCTAATATGTTTGTTTTTTATCAGGGATCATCTTGTATTTATTAGCTTTTGGTGGTAGAGTACTCACATGGCCTGATTGTCTGCTGACTTGGAACTTGATCATCTTTACTGGCTCTTTTCTTTCTGGTGGTTTGCTTCTTGAACCACTTACATAGCCTAAATCAGTCTTCAAAAAAGGAGATCTATGTTTTCTCAGAATGTCGTTTAGTTGTGCTGAGGCTTTAATTCTTGGAAGATTTTGGAGATATAATGCTTTAAAATTTTCCATCTCTTTCCTGGTTTTTACTACCTCTTCTTCCAAGGCTTCATATCTTGCCTTCTTCTCTGATAACTGTTGTTTCAGAATGTACTCTATTTTCTTTGCCTCTTCTAATTCCACTTTTAATAAGGCAAAGTATTCATCAGTTTTTTTACTGTCTTTCTTGAATTGTATCAACAATTGTTTTTTCTTTTTCTTCTTAAATTTGAGTCTAGCAATTTCTTCTAGGGAACTGATCAGTTCTCCTTCCAATTAAACCACAAATTCTTCATCATTAACATCACTTCCTGTGATTTTATTATCATAATTCTCATTGGCCATAAGCATAAATTCATTAACCTTATCTTCACAAGAAGAATCACTATTTGTGTCTCCTGAAGAGTCATCATTGTTTACACATAAACTTTTCTTTTTACCAAATATCTTGGATTTGTACTTCTCTTCACCTTCAAAGTTATGGTCCTTATTCTTGTGTGGACACTTATATGAAAAGTGACCTATCTTTCCACATTTAAAACATTTGAAGGGAAACTTGCATTTGTACTTGCCTGATCCTTTCTTTAGTCTTCTCACAGATTTTGCTTCAAATTCTTCAGGCTCAGAATCCTCATTCTTATCTGCTTTAAATGATGCTTCTCTAGAGGTGGGTTTATCCTTACTAATCCTCATTTCATAAGCAGTTAGATTTCCTATAATTTGATCAATAGACAAAGTCTTAAGATAATTTAGTTCTTCTATTGTAGAAACTTTTGGATTAAATATATTTGGTAGAGATCTTAAAATATTCTGAACTAAAAATGTGTCTTCAATCTTCTCACCAAGACCCTTCATGGAATTCACAAGCTCCTCAACTCTTAAGAAAAACTTATTAATTGTTTCATCCTCATTCATCTTTAGTTTTTCAAATTTCAATCTATATATCTGAAGTTTGGCATCTTTTACTTTCTCATTTCCTTCATAACTGCTAATGAGTTTATCCCACATCTCTTTTGTAGAATCAAGCTGCATTACTTTTACAAATTCATCTTCAACAAGCCCACTCAAGATAGCATTAATTTCCTTTGCATTGAAGCTAAATTCTAACTTATCTTTGGAAGCTAGCACAACAGGTTTTGTAAATCCAGTCTCTACAACACCCCAAACATCAGCACCTAAGGCCATAATGTATGTTCTCAGTCTAACCTTCCAGAAAGAAAAATTTGTTCCATCAAATAGAGGAGGCTTATTGGTCGAAGTTCCTTCATGAATTGTCATGTTTAAGCTTATTGATATACCTTTAGGTAAAAGGAACCCGCTCTGATACCAATTTTTGGAAATATTAAGACAACTGAGAGGGGGTGTGAATCAGTTGTTACCGTGCTTAAACATTTTTATGCCTATTAAAATGTTATTAATCTTCTCCAAGTGATCATCAAGATTATGCAAGTCATGAACAACAAAAATAGTAAACATCAATCACACATATGATATAAACAGAGACATATATTCATGAGGAAACCCATAAAGGGAGAAAACATCTTCTTCTTGGAATAATAGGCAACATTTTATGTTCTGTACATCATCAATCTTTGAGAACCAACTCAAAATGAGGATAAAACCTCTTCTTTAACAAGTTGCAACTTGTTGAGAGCACCAACCCTCTGGTTTCTCTAGCACCCACTAGAAGAAAGCACCAACTCCCTGAGTGTTCCAACACCAACTTCCAGTCACATAGGCACCAACTTGTATAACATAGAACAATGGTTCTCCCTTGCACCACCCTACCACCCTGGTTTTTTTGGCTGCAACCATATGGAAGATACAACTCCCTGTGTTCAAGAACCCACTTGAAACTCTGAGGAAAATAGTCCTCCCTAGAACCTCCCTACCACCCTGAAATATAAATCTTTGCTTTCTGAAATTTATTACAGTGATATAGTATTTATCAATGGCTTACCAGTATCCTCATTGTTCTGATACACTACTCTACTCTGCTTGCATTAGTGTGTCCCTGCTGCTCACATCTTCTTACGCACACATTGTTCAACTTCTCTTGTACCTTTTATGCTCTGTGATGCTTCTTCATTATTTTTCGTTGCGTCTCTGATCTTCCCCTCAGATCATGCACTGCCTAACCACTTCCACACATGCATCACAGTAAAAAATGCACTCTATCTTCTTTGTTTTGCATGTGTTTGACATGCTGAGTCCTCTGCCTGATCATCATTCGAACTCTCCATCTTCTCTAGCCATTATCCAAAGATTCTTTGGCTTCTCTCTCAGTCAAAATTCTTCGTTTTCTCTAGCAGTTACAATCAGACGTTTTTGGCTTATTTGGATTCTAAGCCCCTTCCTTCATGTGACCACTAGTGGTGACCATACACCTATTCAAAAGGCACTTCACGATCTTGGTCTAGCGAGCGCTATCTCCTCTTTTTCGATATGACCTTGGGCGATGAACTTCACGTGACCACGTGATTGCGGGCGCATCCATAGGCGGTTTGAGGGAAACCCGCTTTTCACCCCGCAATTCACTACAGAGCTCCACGCATGCCTTTGGTGATACCGTGGTTTTGATTGCGGCCCACTCTCAAAAAATTAATACCCAAGCATGTTCTGGCCCTGCAATCAAGCATGATATTCGATCTTGCGGTCTGTGACAAATTCCTTCATTCAACGACTCCAATATATCTTCCTTTCTTGCCTTCTTTCCTCCATCCACACATGATCCTTAGTCTTAATGACCAAGTGATATGTGGCCCTCCAAACAAATAGAAGAGATCGATTTCACCTTTCGGGCTTCGGGAGTCTCAATTCTCAAACTCCTCTTTCTCTGCGGTGCTTCCACCCGGAATTCACAATATATCAACACGTGTTCTTCTCGAATTAGACTGTTGAGATTAAATTCAGGATTCTGGGGTTCGGGAATCTCAACTCTCAACTTTTTTCCTTACTTTTCTTTTTCCTGGAGTGTTCCAACTGGAGTACACGATCTGTTCATGTGTGTCCTCCTACAAATAGATGGTTCTCAACTCCTTTGGGAATTTGATCTTTCAACCAAATCAATGGTTCTACAGATCCTTTCTCAATCAATGGTTGAGATCTCCTTTGGGTCTCTAGACTTCGAAGATTTCAAATATCAACTTTATCTCTATCACCTTTTTCCAGGTGCTGACAATCCACTAACGTGTGTCCCTTTTGGATCAACTGTTGTGATCCTTTCACGTCTCTGGACTTCGGAATTCTCAAGTCTCAACTAGAAATTCTTGAAGTGAGATTTCTCCAGAATCTCAGATCAGCTGACACGTACTATCCTTGACAATCAATGGTCGATATTTTTCTTCGACGATTTTCACCTTCTCCCCATCCACAAACTTTCAAAGTTGTGGATCTCGCGCCACCTATCCTCCTTGACGATGGATGGCCCCAAATCACTTCAGAACTTTGACATTAGGGACTTTAGGACTTTGTTAAAGTGTTGGTGGTAAAAAATCCTGAAGTAAAACTCCTGGAGTGACATCACTTACTTACATCACTTGATGACGTGTCATGCACCGGGTAGCTGCTACATGTCACTCAGATTTGTGATTTTCACATACCTGAAATGTTGATTCAACTTGACAATTGTCATTGTCTAATTGCGCCATGTGTCCTTGTTGATGTAGTCTTACTGATGTGGATCCTCATTCACTTTGGGACTTCGGCCTTCGAGACTTCGGGTAATTCGAATTTTCAAGTCGCCAATTCTTCTGAAGTGCAATTTCCCAAACAATAACCTCCTAACAACTTTAGATCCAAACTAAATTTTGTTCGTCGATCATGTTCTTATATTGATGGCTCGATCTATCTGCAATGCTGATTTTCTAGCTTATCCAATCCTCCCACTTAAAAATGATCCAACAGTTGTGAAGACTCTTCGAAGAAGATCCACGATCAAGGATGATTGTGGAACCACAACTTGCGATTGATTTTACTCATCAACCAAACTTCACAATTTGAAGTTGTGAATTGTTGGTGAGTCAACCACAATCGTTGATCTTTGAGGCTATAAGATCTGACGGTCCTGACTAATTACGGGACTGGAAATAACACGGTATTTAATTCTCCTTTCGATCTCTGCAATCTATCCTTGTCATTGATCTGACGATTGCGCATCCGATGGTCACAACTTAATTAGAATTAACATGATCATTTGTTGGATCAACCACAGTCGTCGATATTTGGGTTTACGAGATCTGACGATCTAAACAAATTGCGGGATTATAACTAGCAAGTTATTTAATTCTTCTTTCGGTCTCTGCAATTCATCCCTGTCGTTGATCTGACTTGCACATCTTGCACGTCCAATGGTCACAACTTGATATGGTCATTAACCAATCCTGCAATGATCCTTAAATCCACGGTGACTCATATGACCGACATATGTTATATGAGATGATCAACATGGTCAATTTATTGATCGAACGACTATTGAGGCTTCTCACCCTGAGCTTACGCTTCCTTCAGTTCCACCTTCTATTCATTCCATCAATGACAAGCACACGCTTTCCTGTAAAACATGCCAACATACTGGACCGAAGAAAGGGTGTTGGAAATGTGGGTAGCCACATTACTAGCATGACGGCCTAGTAGATAGGATCAGTGTGTCTGGATCAGCCAGACCCACTACCATGGGATATTTGGGCAAGACCCGTCGAATTCATGCAACAGTGAATAACCACCAGGAAAAGCACCAGTCAACCGTGCTCGAGACGCCAGGTACCATCGCAGTCCAGACCCTTAGTATTTGATATATCCAGGTGCTACCGATAGTTTCATCTCTGGTGTAACACTAAAAAGAATTAAGGTAAAGGCAATTGAAAAGGACGAGTCTAGATTTGTAGAAATGGCTTTGGGATCCAAACAAAAGGTTGGTGGGAAGGTTACGGGTTGTAGCCTTAACCTGGAAGAGTTTTTCCCTAGGACCAACCTATACATAAAAACCTTAGGGTATTATGACATCATGATCGGTATGGACTGGTTGGAATCACACGATGCAATACTCGACTGTAAGACAAAACAGTTGAGCTTGGTCGATGACGAGGGACATAGACGTGTTATTGTAGGTCGAAACCAGGGAGTCTCCCTGAGGTTCATCTCTTCCTTACAACCACGGAAGAGCATGCACAAGGGATGTAAGCTTTATGTGATCCTTGCATTAAATGAGAAGGGAGTAGTGGAAGGTATGGAACACCTTCCGGTGGTGAGAGAGTTTGAAAAAATCTTCCCTGAGGAGTTACCTAGGATGCCGCTAGAGAGGGATTTGGAATTTACCATCGACCTAAAATTGGGAACTAAATCGATAGCAAGAACACCTTATCATATGTCGACCCCGGAGTTATAGGAGTTGAGAATGCAACTAAAGGATTTGTTGGACCTAGGACTTATATGTTTGAGTGTGTCACCGTGGGGGGGGGGGTGCCTATTATTTTGATATGGAAGAAAGATGGGTCATGGAGACTCTGCATTGACTACTGTCAATTGAGTAAGAAAACAATCAAGAATCAATATCTATTTCCAAGGATTGATGATCTGTTGATCAAATGAAAGGTGTGACGGTGTTTTCAAAAATTGACTTGACATCAGGGTATCACCAGTTACAGATCAAGGAGGAAGACATTCCTAAGACCGCCTTTAAGATCAGGTTTGGACATTATGAGTTTACTATTTCACCGTTGGGACTGACGAATGCCCCAGGGGTATTTATGAGTTTGATGAACGAGGTGTTTTGTGAATACTTGGACAAGTTCGTCCAAGTATTCATTGACGATATTTTGATTTACTCTCATACGATGGAGAAGCATGATGATCACTTGTGCTTGGTACTACAGTGTCTACGAGAGAACAAATTATTTGGGAAACTTTCTAAATGATCATTTTACCAATCAAAGATTCACTACTTAGGGCATGTCATCTTCGGTGAAGGTATCGATGTGGATCCAACAAAGGTCAAGGCTATTATGGAATGGCCTGCACCGACGAATGTCCCAAAAGTGTGTATCTTCATGGTTTTAGTGGGATACTATCGACGATTCGTCGAGGGTTTAAGATAGAAAATCCGATCATGAAATTTTAGAAGAAGAACAAGAAGTTTGTTTGGATCGAGAAATGCGTAGAGGCATTTCGGAGGCTGAAGGAGTTGTTGATGACAATACCGATACTGAAGGTTCCTGACATGGACATGGACTTCTTGGTATGCAGTGACCCATCCAAGTAAGGCTTAGGTGGAGTCTTGATCCAAGATGTTCGAGTGATTGCTTACATCTCAAGAAAGTTGGGAAGGCATGAGGCGAACTATGCAATGAACGATTTGGATTTGTTAGCCATTTTTTATTCCTTGAGAGTTTGGAGACACTACCTTATCAAACAAAAATTAGAACTAAAAATGGACCACAATGGACTACAACACATCTTTACAAAAAGTGACTTGAACATGCGAAAACGACGTTGGTTGGAATTGCTTAGCGAGTATGACTTCGATATTACTTACATAAAAGGACCAATGAACAAAGTGGTGGATGCATTGATTCGAAGACCACACATCTTTTCAGTGATGCCTCTTCAGACGAATCTACATGAAAATATTCTAACTTTATAGTGCGACAATGACTGGTACAAAGAGGTCAAGGATTTTATCGGACAAAACACAATGATGGTACCAATATTTGAGGGATTTATTGTGGACAACAACTCAATTTTTGTAGTAGTTGACACTCTAATGAAGAGTGCTCATTTATTCCTGTGCGTATGACATATCAAGCACCTGACATAGCTAGAGTTTTCATCAGTGATATTGTGAGGCTGCATGGCATGCCTAAGAGGATTATATCCAATAGAGGATCGGTGTTTACATGACAATTTTGGACTAGTTTCCAAGAGGCCTTGGGAACCCAACTTAACTTAGTACTACGTATCACCCAGAGACAGATGGGCAGACCGAACAAAAAAAGAAAAACTTGGAGGACATGTTGCGTATGTATGTTATGGACCAACAAAAGCATTGGGAAGAATTCTTGCCACTGGTAGAATTTTCATATAACAACACTTATCAAAGTACCATTGAGATGGCTCCTTTCGAGTTTCTTTACGGGTGACCATGTCGGACACCTTTGAGCGGGGATCATCTTGAGGATAGGGTCCTAGTGGGACTTGAAGAGATCCAAGAAATGGAAGATCAAATGCAAACAATAAGACAAAGGATCAAGGCGTGGGATCCACAAAAGAGTTATGTCGATGGACATCATGTCGATCAGAGTTATGAAGTTGGCGATTGAGTCTTCTTGTGAGTGAAACCACATAACAGTTTGATCAAGTTTGGAAAGGGTGATAAAATCTCTCCTAGGTTCATTGGACCTTTTGGGATTGTGGAAAATAAGGGGCCCATGGCTTATCGACTAGCCTTTCCTGATTCTTTGAGGCGTATGTGCAATGTTTTTCACGTATTTGTTTTGAGATGTTATGTTAGTGATCCTACACATGTTATTGACATGAGTAACTTTCAGGTATCGGATGAGTGTGCGCTCACGGTGGAGCCAATCTGCACCATGGGCCATCGCATTTGAAAACTACGACGTCGAACAATAGATCAGGTCAAGGTCTAGTGGGACAACTATTGTCCACACTCGGCAACCTGGGAGGATGCATACGATATGCGTCAACAATTTCCATTTTTTCTTGATAGATAGACTTATGTTACTGTGATACCCTTTATTTTGGCACTTATATACTGTGAAACTTCGAAACGAAACTTAAAACAAGAGGGGGTGTATGTAACATCCCTCTCTTGCATGCACTGAGTGAACTTATTCTTTGAGGACACTTGCATGCAAGTGATCCGGGTTATTATACTATTGGTTGTTTTGATTATGATTATGAGATATTGTGAATTTGATGAAATGTCATTTTGTTGTATTTACATAGGCAGGTTCTATTGACTAGGTTATCCTAAGTGTGAAGGACTTTGGACATTGAGGATGTAGAGGCATCGATGAAACCCCTTGGACTTCAGATCGATTCAGGAAGTGTATTGTTAGGGTTTGAATGTGGTTGATATGACATATGTACAAATGATTAGATGTTATGATGATTGATTATTATTTCAGACATGATTCATTGATGGATGCAGGCTGACGATATCTTGCCGACCAGAATCACATGTGGAGTAGAGGGGTCACTCAAGACAACCATAAACATTGAAGGAGAGGTGTGGAAGAAGCCATGCCACAACCTACTAGAACTCCCGTTGTGGCTTGAACTATAGGTTAATGATTAGCTAGTTCGAGAAGACCCACAATGTTGTGAGGGAACACTGTGATAGTCACTCATGATGATTCTAAGGAGCGCACAATAATACAAGGGCCTTATTCCTTTGAGGCCCTTAGTCTCCCACAATATCACCTGACGGAGTATTGACTCCAAGGGTTTGACATCTACCAAATTCAGTCAAGAGGCGAGTGGAACCCTTGGAGCACGTAGTGTGTCTTGAAGGGCACGTCATGCAAAAAAAATGGAAAGAGGTGAGTGGCACCCTTGGAGCACGTAGTGCGTCTTGAAGGGAACGTCACGTAAATAAAACAGAAAGATGTGAGTGGAACCCTTGGAGCACGTAGTGCGTCTTGAAGGGAACGTCGCGCAAATAAAATGGAAAGAGGTGAGTGGCACCCTTGGAGAACGTAGATCATCCTGAAGGGCACGTCATGATTTTAACTGGTAATTTGATAAACCTAGTGCCTAGAAAACTATGCCTTCTTAGGACCTAGTCGGACTTAAAATGAATAAAGTGATGAGTAAGTTTAATAACAAATCTTCCCTTAAGAACTGTCGCCCAGCCTAGTGAATTTAAAACCTAGGTCTAAGAAGAACCTCTGAACAAAAATAATTAAACTTATATCAAAAAGGGGGTAAAGAAATTCAAACTTTAATTATTAAAGTAAACATTATAATGGAGGATTAAATTTTATTAAAAGGGGTAAATGGTTGTCTTTATCTACACATGCTAAATTGATTTTTAGTTAAAAAGGAAAAAGGGTAAATGGTTGTTTTTATCTACACATGCTAAATTGATTTTTAGTTAAAAAGGAAAAAGGGTAAATGGTTGTTTTTATCTACACTTGCTAAATTGATTTTTAGTTAAAAGGAAAAGGGGGGAAACTTAAAAGAAAATGGAACTTAAAAAAAAGGGGAAACTTAAATAAAAAGGGGAATGCCCAACTTAATAAGAAATCTAGCCTTTAGGACTTTCTATTTATGAACTCAACTAGGAATTAAGTAAGGCATACGTCATTTAAGAATTGTAAGGGAATATTGGGACACCGCGGAGCGTTTTTAGGAACGATTTTAGGTGGGTGAGGGAAATAGGAATAATTAATTAATTAATAAAATTGATTTTCTGGTGCAATTGGGGGATCGGGTGACATGTGTATAGGGAAGGTTTTTCCTAATTAAATAAATGAAAAAGGAATCTAATGGGGGTTTGGGAAACTAATGACTAACAAACTCTATAAAAGAGATGGCGAAGGAGGAGTATGGACACATCTGACTTGCGTAATGTTACGCTGCTGAAATTTCATCTTGATTGAACTTCTCTTCTGGGAGTTGGGATACCCAGCTAGGGTAATGAGTGGTAGCTTGACCTTGTGAGGTGAGCTGGGTGATAAAATTCTCTGGTATTGTGTGCGTGGCCCCTTTGCAGATCGGAGGGCTCAAGGGGAAGAAGAGTACCCCTAGTGTTGTCTAGGAGGTACCGGTGAGGTCACATCAATTGGTAAGCGGGAGCTGGATGGAGCACATGCGGGAAACAAATTCGGAGCATTCGTAATTGGATACAATACTCATGTGCATAATTTTATTAATGAATAGCTCAAATTCTTGTTCAGGCATTCCTTATCATCAAAATCTTGCTTGCGTAGCTGCTGTTAAAATAAAAAGACCTGTTTAGTTATGCACAAGAATTTTATCTGGGTGATAGTGTGCCGTGTGAAATTGCAAGAAGGTCTCTAAATTCTAGTTCTGAGCCTTGTTTTAATACTACGTTTTGTTTATTTATTGATTGTGTTTTTATTATTTTATTATTGGTTCTCCACAGAGAAGGTTTGGATGCAGATTTATGTTTTATCTTTTGTTCCCTTATCCTTTAAGTTATTTTTTTGTGCCTGATCAGTCAGACAGGAGTCGAATTGACTGTCTTTCACACCAGTGTCAAAGATTTAGATTCAAATGCCCTGCTTTCCTGTGCATGGATAATAAATGTAGGATCCTTTCTCTTTACCCAACAAACTATTCCTTTTTCTCTGCGCCTTGTTTTTTTTAGCCTTGGGTCTTGGATCCTTTGTACCTCTGCGCAAAAACTCTTAACGAATAAACCTTCCATGTCTTGCAATGCCCTTTTTCTTAACGCTTTGATGTATACCCTGTTTCTCCTAAATCCTTGTTGTATAACCTATGGCCCTGAATTCTTGTTGTATAACATTTTTAAACGCTTGGCTGAGTAACTCCCTTCCTCACGCGTGTTGTATAACACGACTGTTTTATAACTCCTTGCTGAATAACGCATTGTTGAACCACGATTTCTCCTCAAACGAGCTCCTGTTTAATGATTTGTTGTATAACGATTGTTGCATGAAGAGATTGTGATATAACTATTGTTGTATAATGATAGCTGTATAACACTACTCCTTAAACGTGTTTTTTTTATGAATTGCTTAGTAACATTTTCTTCTCAACAATTTTCTACAAATGATTGCTCCTAAATCTTAGCTAACACATTTTTCCAGTCCACTGTGCATCCAACCGTTTGTGGTCTGGGAGTTTCCCTTTCATTCTTTAATATAATGGAGCTTGATTAGTTGTTAGTTGTTACTTCCATAGGAGAGGTAGTCGGAGGGAACCCTAGGAACCTTCTTGCATATGTAGATGCATGGCATGCCCAAATGAGGTTGTTGGAGGAGTATTGTCATTGAATAGGAAGTAAAATAGTTTGTTTTGAGAGATATGAGACTCTGTTATAGTCCAACCTGCACATATTGTAATCAGACATTCATCTTAATAGAAAGAAAGTAGTTTTTCCTGCATATGAACTTTATATGTGTTTATGTATTTGCATTCATTGTTATGCTTTTATATGTCGTTCATGTTTTGAATGTATGAACTAGTGAAGAATTGAATAAGTTTCAATTGCTTCTCTTGTTTTCATTTTTTAGTGCAAGGAGTGCACATTGTCTGCAAGGAGTGTGTTGACAGAGGTGAGTTAACCTCAGAGAAGCTCAGGAGAGATATCGTTGAACCTTCTTCACTAGAAGTCCAAGGAGTGCATAAGAAGAACTCTGTGTTGAGTACAGAGAGAAACATAATTACTAAGAACTCTGTAGAGCTTTGCCAGGCGGGCATCAAGCGAGTGAAAGTGTGAACAGAGAGAAATATTTGTTGAGTTCAAGGAGAAGAGTATAATAGGAAGATACTCACAGAGCTGTTGAACACTTTGTAGAAAATTCTCAACAAGGCATGCATTGAGTAGAAGGTTGTCAGGAGGGCACAGAGTTTTCCTTTTAAATTAAGCAGAATAAACACCAGCTTTTAGATTCTGATTAATTTAAAAGGCGCACTATGGAACTGAGTTGTCCCTCCACGTGGGATTTGTTGAAGATGCTCCTACATCACTTTCATTGGCCACTGAAAGTGTTAATCCATTTGGAGAGCTCCAGTATGTTTACTCAGTGTGGCCTATTTTTGTTATCAACAATAACATTCCTCGGATTTCAATAAAGAAGGAGCACATAATGTTGACAATGATTATTCTAGGTATTTGTTTACATTAATTTTTCAAACGTAAATTTTTCATTTTTCTTTTTTTTTGCATAACATATTTTATTTATTTATTTACGTATATATACATACCATGGTAGTAATTTTGTGTAATTCAAAACAATTAGGTAAGTACCAAGTTTAAGATATGAATGGGTATATCGAGCCTCTTATTGAAGAGCTACTAAAGTTATGAGAGGGCATCACTATGTATGACATATGTAAACCAATTGGGAAAAAGAGATTTCAATGTCGTGGAATACTTTTATGGACAATTCATGATGCCCCAGGACTAACACATTTTTGTGGTATGAAACGTTCCATATTGCACGCTTGAATAGTATATAATTAATTGAATATATCATGCATGTTGTTTAAATAATCATTTCATATATTAATAATTCACATTAATCCATCTATTGCAGGTATTCAAACAAAGGGTAAATTTGCATGTCCAGTTTGTGGTCCTAAGATGAAATCTCGTCGGTCAAAATTTTTAGGAAAGGAGGTGTTTGATAAGTATAGAAACTTCCTCTCTAAGAACCATAAGTATCATACTACTAGAAAAGATCTTTTCAATGGAAAACAAGAGACTGGACTAAAACCACAAAGAATGGCACCTCACCTATGGAACTTGTCATATGACATAATTAATCCTCGAGGTACGCATTTTTTTTATGTATCGTAAATGGAATCATGTTTTGAAATGTGATTTTAATTATTCATTTTATTTTACCGCATTTGATAAATAGTGTTCTGATTTTTTTTAAGCTTCATCAATGTCGTCGTCGTGAAGGTAGTAATAATGGGATTCCACGATGAATGAAATGTTATCCCACTCAATTCATGAGGTTTCCTTACTATGAGGACCTAAAAATAATTCATTTATTTGATACAATGCATATCGGGAAGAATGTGACAGAAAAATTATGGTGAATCATAGATGGAAGGAGGGATAAAGAAAAAATTGTAAAAATTTGTAATGACATTCGGGAAGCCAATCACAATGCAAAGTGTGATCCGATCAAATAACAATGGAGAAAAAAATAACCTTCCATGGTTATTAACAGAGCAACAAAGCAATGGTGTAAAATAGGTCATTCAAAAAATTAAATTTCCCACAGGTTTCTGTTCAAACATAAATAATATCTTAACGAAGAAAGGTGAATTTGGTGGGGTAAAAACACATGATTGGCATACCTTCATTAAGGTAATTAATCATTTTAGTATTTATATTTATATATTGGTCGTATACATTTTTTGAGAATTTTGTTTTTTGTCTAGTTTTTAACAAGTAACGATTCATTTTTATTGTTACAGTATGTTCTACCTCTATCTCTCCCAAAGGAATTTGACAACATCGTCAAACAAGTTAAATATGATCTTGGAAAATACATGAGGTAAGTAGTTTCAATATATATGCAAAAAAAAAAAAAAAATTGTTGTACTTATTGACATGTGTTTTACTTGTAATGTAATATGTATTATGTTTTGTTGAAACATGTTATTTTCTTGCGTCATGATCTGTAGATGGTTGTCATTGAAATAAATCCATGAAGATTATATAAAGTGTTGGAAGAGAGAAATTTCTTGTCTAATGTGTGAAATGAAGAAGTATCTACCTCCAACATTTTTCAATGCATAAGAACACTACATGATACACCAAGTTGAGGAGATTGAAATGTGTGGACCTGTACACACAATGTCAATGTGGATGGTGGAGAGGCACTTGAAATAATTGAAATCTTTGGTTAGACAAAGAGCACGTCATGAGGGTTCTATGGTGGAGGGATATATGGTATATGAATCCATGGTGTATATTAGTCATTATCTTCCTAAATTAGCAGCTCATGCTATGCATGAAGTGGATTTCATTTGGGGTGTGAACTCCATCAAAAAATTTGAAAGAGAGGAACTATTGGGGAAATGTACATTGAAGAAAGTGAGAGGTAATTAAATTGTGGATATTTTTATTAAATATATATTTTTGGTTTTTTGTGTATATGATGATACTAATTTAATATTTATTATTTCATCATTTATTAATATTTACCATGGTTATAACTAATACTTAATATTGGTGAATTGTGATTTTTTGATTGGTCAGTTGCTCAAGATTGGGATGCACTACATTTATACATTGCAAACAATATTGACTGGATGAAGGAATATATTGATAGATGTAAAGAACATCATGGTGGTAGGTTATCATGGAAAGAATTGTCTGAATTGGTTAGAGAATCTTGTTGTAATGGAGATTCCAATGTTACACATAGGGAAATAGATTTAGCATATTGTTTGAAAGATGGAAAGGCAAGCAAATTCACCCATTTTATTCAATTATTTTATATTATATTAATGTGACTATAGGTGTGTTTTTTTCATATTATACTTTCCAAGTTATATAAATTTGTTTATTATTAATTTACAATGCATATTTTACATGTCTGGCATATTGCAGTTGAAACACCACAAGGCTATGTGGTGCAATGGTCATAAATTTCGCATCAAATAGTTGTATGAAACCATAAAAAATTATGAGAGTGGGATAACTCCAGTATTCCAGGTCACTGATGTTTCCTCTAGGAGTGAAATACGTCCTCAAGAATTTGAAAATAGATACTATGGGTTTTTGAATGATATAATTGATTGTGAATTTAATTCCTTCAAATTAGTTTTGTTCGATGTCAAATGGTATAGGTTACGAATGCATGAAAATGATGAGGAAAGAACCATTATTCAACATGCCAACATATTTCCGATGATTAAAACAACAGTTTTTGAAAAAGAAAATCACTGTTATGTTTTTCCAAGTCAATGTGAACAAGTCTTTTACTCCAAGGTTCCAGGTAAGAGGGATTGGTCATTTGTTGTTAGATATGATACAAGAGGAAGGCCAGTAAAGTATGTTGTAGATGAAGAAGACAATATTGAAGAAGAAGAAGAAGATGTAGATCTAGAGAAGGAAGAATATGGGTCGACAAATGAAGAAGACAGAGAAGATGAACCAGACATAGGAGATAATGCACCAGTTCTTAATGATGATATCGATGAAGATATGCTCGAAAATGACATTGATGATGATGATGATATCATCAATCCTTTCAACATTGTTTCTGAACCGGATGTTGATACAGATGTCGAGTTGGATGATCAAGAAGAAGATACAAAATAAGGATGATACAAATGTTGCGTTGGTCGATGAGGTACGTAACTAGATATTTTAATTTCTATGAATTATTCTCTTTAAATAAATTTTTATGTGGGTTAATTACATGTTTTTAAGTTTTATTTCATTTTTGTTTCGGTAGTTTCTATGCATGATTACTATGTTGCTTTTGTTTATTTTCTATTTTATNAGTGGGTATTGGGGAATTGAGAGCAATGTGAGGAGGGGGGGGGGGGAGCATCCATATGAGATTCCACCTTCACGTGGTTGAACTTGTTTAGTAGAGAATAAATTATTCTAGAAACCAAGAGATGTTCATTCATTCATATTTATACTTAAAGATCACTCACAGACCCACTCTATATAGCGTCTCTTCTCATCCTTGTTTCATTTTAATTTTCTCGGTCATATTTTAAAGGAAACAACTATTAAAAGACATTGTACTAGGGCTAGAGTACACGATGGGAAACACTGACCTATGAATGGGGCCAACGATGAAATTTTTTCAAAATGTTTCTGTATGCATCGAAATTTTACATGGATACTCTATTCACATTTGACATGCACCAAAATTTCACATGGATAGTCTGTTCCATGTCAAATTTCAAGATAGTTTCGACAACAATTCTATAGAAGGGATTGAAAAACATTGACAATGAGACATGCATGATGAACACTGATACAAATGTGGATGATCTAAAATATTATATGGGGACATCATACATCCTTGAGTCTTGAAACCCTCCCATACTGTTAAGGCATGTGTCTAATCTAACCATGTCAAATTTTGACACATACAGAAACATATTGAAGAAATTTCAACGTTGGCCCCATTCACTTCTCACTATGTGGGGTCAGTGCATGACATTTGTGGTGGGTGAATTGGAAGTTCCATGACATTTCAAGAGAGTTCCAATAGATATTATATAGATGGAAATGATGAATGATGACAATGAGACATCCATTATGAATGTTGATGTGAACATGGATGATCTCAAAGATTATGTGGGGACATTAGACATCATTGAGTCTTAAAACCATCCCATGCCGTCAAGGCATGTTTCTAGTATAACCATGTCAAATTTCGATGCATACATGTACAGTTTGAATAAATTTCAACATTGGCCCCATTCATTGCTCACTGTGTGAGGTCGATGCAAGACGACATTAGTGATGGGTGTATTGGAAGTGCCATGACATTTCAAGAGAGTTCCGAAAAAGATTATATATATGGAAATAAGGAATGATGACAATGAGACATCCATTATATTGAACATTGATGCAAACATGGACGATATCAAATATTATGCAGGGACATAAAAAATCCTTAAGTCTTGAAACCCTCCCATACCATCAAGAAAACTATCTAGTCTAACCATGTCAAATTTCAATGCATACGGGAATAGATTGAAAAAATTTCAATGCTAGCCCCATTCACTGCTCACTGTGTGGGTTCGATGGAAGAAATTTGTGATGGATGTATTGAAAGTTCCATGTGAAATTTCAAGATAGTTTTGATAACGATTCTATAGAAGGGAATGATGAATGATGACAATGAGAGGTGCAACATGATGAATGTTGATGCAAATGTGGATGATCTCAAATATTATGTGGGGAAATCATACATCCTTGAGTCTTGAAACTCTCCCATACCATCAAGGAATGTGTCTAGTCTAACCATGTCAAATTTCGATGCATACAGGCACATATTTAAGAAATTTCAATGTTGGCCCCATTCACTACTCACTATGTGGGGTCGGTGCATGACATTTTTGGTGGGTGAATCGGAGGTTTCATGACATTTCAAGAGAGTTCCAACAAACATTCTACATATGGAAACAAAAAATTATGACAATGAGACGCCCATTATGAACGTTGTTGCAAGCATGGATGATCTCAAAGATTATGTGGGGACATCAGACATCCTTGAGTCTTGAAACCCTCCAATACCGTCAAGGCATGTGTCTAGTCTATCCATGTCGAATTTTGACACATACATGCACTGTTTCAATAAATTTCAACGCTGGCCTCATTCACTACTCACTGTGCAAGGTCGATGCAAGATGACACTTATGATGGGTGTATTGGAAGTACCATGACATTTCAAGAGAGTTTCGAAAAATATTCTATATATGGAAATGATGAATGATGACAATGAGACATCCAGTATATTGAAATTCGATGAAAAATGGATGATCTCAAATATTATGTGAGGACATCAAACATCCTTAAGTATCGAAACCCTCTCATACCTTCAAGGAAACTATCTAGTCTAACCATGTCAAATTTCGTTGCATACAGGCACAGATTGAAAAATTTTCAACATTTTCCCCATTCACTACTCATTGTGCGGGGTCGATGGAAGAAATTTGTGATGGCTGGTGTATTTGAAGTTCCATGTCAAATTTCAAGATAGTTCTGGAAACAATTATATATAAGGGAATGACAAACATTGACAATGAGATGTGCATGATGAACGTTGATGCAAATGTGAATGATCTCAAATATTATGTGGGGAAATCATACATCCTTGAGTCTTGAAACCCTCCCATAATGTCAAGGCATGTGTCTAGTCTAACCATGTCAAATTTTGACGCATACATGAACATATTGAATAAATTTCAACGTTGGCCCCATTCACTGCTCACTATGTGGGGTCGGTGCATGACATTTATGGTGGGTGAATTGAAGCTTTTGCGACATCAACTCAACTTGGTAATTCAATAATAAAACCTTCCTTAAGTATTATGTGGGGACATCAAACATCCTTAAGTATTGAAACCCTTCCATACCTTCAAGACAACTATCTAGTCTAACCATGTCAAATTTCAACACATACGGGAACATATTGAAAAAAATTCAACGTTGACCCTATTCACTACTCAATGTGCAGGTTCGGTAGAAGAAATTTGTGATGGGTGTATTGGAAGTTCCATGTAAAATTTCAATATAGTTCTGAAAAAAAATTCTATAGAAGGGAATGATGAATGATGACAATGAGAGGTTCAACATGATGAACATTGATGAAAATGTGGACGATCTCAAATATTATGTGGGGACATCATACATCCTTGAGTCTTGAAACCCTCCCATGCCTTCAAGGCATGTTTCTAGTCTAACCATGTCAAATTTCTATGCATACAGACACATATTGAAGAAATTTCAACGATGGCCCCATTCACTGCTCACTATGCGGGGTCGGTGCATGACATTTGTGGTGGGTGAATTGAAGCTTCTGTGACATAAACTTGACTTGGTAATTCAATAATCAAACAAAGTGGTTAACTATAATTTAACCAAGAGAATCAACAATAGATCCACTTGAGTTAATGAAATTGGCATTGACAAGAGGAATGAAATTATGATTATGTTCAAAATTATCCAGTTTGTGTTGCTAGTGTTACCCCTCATTTTACATGAGGCCTACACTAGTATTTTTTCACTACTCTTGTGGTTTTCATCACAAAGGTAGGTTTACAAGTTGATCTTTGGATGGAATAGGGGTTGTGATTTCATTTGATGATACTATTAGTGATGTAGCTATGGATGGCTAGATGATGTTGATGCTCTAGTTGTATTGGTAATTGCTTTCCTTTCATACTAGTATACTTGGTTGTGGAGTCCCTTATATGATCATTATTGGATGGTTGATGATACATGTTGATGTATGACTCCCTTGATGGAACACCCTAGCAATTTTGGCTAAGTTAATTCTGTATTGTCATCTTTGTTTTCTTCGAATTCTCCCCTTGATATCACTTGATTTCACATTCATTTAGGTTGATATGGTCTATCATGGTGTGATGTTCATGAGGTGAATTCCCTTTCTCATGTTGAGGATTCATACACATATTGTGGTTTTTTATGACATGTATTACACCCTCATGTCGATCATTTCCCTCTTCTACATATTTTTATGCTCTATTACTTGGTGGAGGAGCCTTCCATGGAATGCCCTTGCCTTGTGGGATGATTTCACACTTGTTTAGGTGAAATTTGGATATTAATTGTCATCCCATGTGGAATGCTCACCCTCCTTGCATACATGTTAAGGGATGGTCTTATTTACATGTTAAGTGATGGTGTTATTTATTGATTGATGAGGGGCCACCCTTTTCTTTATGGATTTAGTTTATCATTGAAGGCATTTGACATCCACCATTTGAGGCCATTCTGCACTTTTCCATGCTTTGGTTGACAGGATGTTTCTCTTGAACGTCTCACACTTTCTATCATTGGAGGTTTGACTTAATTCAAACTTCTAGTTTGTGGAGATGTCCACCTTTGGATGTTACATTTCATACCTTTTATTTCTTGTTGATGGGAAATATCACATTGGAATGAGGAGGTTTCATGTTTTATGTCCTAGATCATGAAGGAATATGCCCACTTATGGATGTTTCTTGCATTGTTTCTGCTTATTATTGAGGACACCCACCTTTCTTGGAGCCTTATTTCACTTTCTTTCATTATGATTCCTCATGTGGGCGCCCAACCTTTCCCAGGCCATCTTGAAAAAGTTAATTCGAAGCCAAAATTGATCCTTATTCGACATCTGGCTCGTATTCTTTCCTAGTGCTCCCTTGTGTGGCCATTTTCGTGCCTTTCATGTGGGTGGGAAAACCTCTTTCCAACTCACCTTGCATTGCGTTTGGGCACTCTGCCTCCTTTTTGTTACGATTCCTCTTGTGCGTGCCCCTCTTTCCAACTTTCCTTGCCTTGACTTTAGGCACCTTGCCTTGTTTTCATTATGATTCCCCATGTGGGCATCCCTCTTGCAAACTCACCTTGCGTTGCGTTTGGGTGCCCAGCCTTGTCCAGGCCATCTTGAAAAAGTTAAGTAGAGGCCAAAATTTCTCATTATCCGACATCCAACTCATCTTCTTTCCTAGTGCTCCCTTGTGTGGCCCTTTTTCGTGCCTTTCATATGGGTGGGCGCACCTCTTGCCAACTCGCCTTGCGTTGTGTTTAGGCACCCTTCCTTGTTTTCGTTATGACTCCTCATGTGGGTTCCCCTTTTGCAAACTCACCTTGCATTGCATTTGGAAACCCAACCTTTCCCAGGATGTCTTGAAAAGGTTAACGCAAAGCCAAAATTGCTCCTTATCCGACATTTGGCTTGTCTTCTTTCCTAGTGCTCCCTTCTGTGGTCATTTTTGTGCCTTTCATGTGGGTGGGCACACCTCTTTCCAACTCGCCTTGCGTTGCGTTTTGGTGCTCTGCCTCATTTTTGTTATCATTTCTCTTGTGGGGTGCTCCCCTCTTGCTAACTTGCCTTGTCTTTCCTTTGGGCACATTGCCTTGTTTTCATTACGACTCCTCATGTGGGCTTACATAGAATTCACCTATAATGTGAGACACAAAATTTCCATGGAGAGAAAATACCTATATATATATATATATATATAAATTTAATATATATAATACATAAATTTAATAAAACAATAAAATAAACAAAACAAAATTCTTAAAACCTTTAACCTTAAAAGCACCAACTCTTAGCATTCTTAAGATCTATATAGACTCATGCCCTTTAACACTTATAACCACTATCCCCTATAAATCATAACCCATATAACCTCTATAAATTCTAAGATCATTAAAATCTAATTTCTATACCTTCATAACCTTGATTCTTATAACATTTATCACATGAAACCCTTATCCCTTATAACCTCTAATTTACTCTAAAGAGCTATAATTTTTATCCCATATGGCTCATATCACCACTAACTAGTATAATCACTAATTAAATCTTATAACCTCAAACCCCTATAATTGTACAAATCCTAACACCTACGAAACGGATATACCTTTATCCCTATTATCCCTAACATCCCCAACCCCTATAACCCTAAATATTTAACCTATGACCCATATAACACTTAACATATAACTTCTACAACCCACAAAACTAACATAAACTCCAACCCCTAATAATTATCCCATATAACTCTTATAACCCCTAACCTATAATAGGTATAATTCCTAATTCCTAACTCCTACCCAACCCCTAACATGTATAGCCCTCAACCCTCATAAACTCTAGATTCTAACTCTCAAACCCTTATAATTGTATAACTCCTAACACTTATAATGATGCTTGAATGTAATGCCTAATTGCTAATGTTTGTAACCCTTGACCCCTATAACATTAAACCCTTATAATACTTAATACCTAACCCCTAACCCTTCTAAAAACTATAACCTTGAATCATTAAAATTATTAAACACTATAACCTTTAAACCACTACCTCTTATTTATAACATATATAACATAATTTTATAACATATATCACATGTATGTTATAACATATATGTAACATACATGTGATATATGTTATAATATAACTATAAAAAAACAAACCAAACCGAGAACTATGCAGTCCCATTCACACTCTACTATTCATTTTAATGATACCTGTACCTACGCACGAGATCGTTGAGATCAGACAATTTCAAGATCTGAGGGGAGATAAATAGTTGCACATGCATGAGACCGTAGATATCAAGCAATTCTGAGATTGAGGGGAGGGAAATAGTTGCACCTACGCACGAGACCATCGAAGGACATCTGTGAAATTGATCAAGTGACGCAGAGACTAAGGGATAGGGAAAGGATCTATGAAATTGATCTAGCAATGCCGAGACTGAGAGAGAGGGAAAGGATGGTGAGTACCTCTGCACACTCAAATTCAAATTGAGCATAAAATTGAATTATCTTTTATTCTACGTTTGTTTTTGTGTGAAGTGATTTTGTCCTACCAATTTGAACATCCATCTTGAGGCCATTTGAACATTTGTAACCCTAGGGACTGGAAAACATGCACAATTCTTCTCAATAAATGCAAATCTCTTTAACTAGAGAAAACCATTTCGAAACTCTAGAGAAACCCCTTTTGAAAACCCCTTCGAAACTCCAGAGAAACCCCTTCAAAACTTCTCTCAACATCTGTGGATTCACCAAACCAAGTCATCTTGTCCCTAAATCAAGCCTACACCTGCACACCTGCATCAACTCTCACACTTCATTTGCATCACTATTTACACCTAGTTCTCTTTCGCGTATTCTCTTAGTACCTAGGTGTGGACCTTTGGAATACCCTTACGCCAATGTTAGAGTAAAATGTAGGCATGCACTATTTCCCTTATTGTGCCTCCACTAGTGCATGTTGTGTCACAACCACAACCAAGCCCTGCACCCACCACATTGACACCATAGGTGGTGATGAAGTCAGGATCTCGCTGATAAAGTTGGGGCCACTCATATGCCTCATGCCCACAAGAATGGAGCACGGTGGTGAGTGCAACAATGGGAGGTCAACTAAGGAAATTAGTGACATGATTTGTGCACCATGTCTTATACTTGATGTTGAGATGGAACTGCTACAAGTATGTGGACCACTTTTGATGGCGGTTGTAACAACCCAATTTGATTATTTATTTATCATAGTTGTTAATTTAAATTTAATTAATTATTAAACTAAATTCAATGAGTCTTTTTATTATTTTTATTATTAAAAGGGTAGTTGAAGTAATTAATGAGGGGATAAGGCAATTGGGGAATTGAATGAGGGAGGGGAATTGAAGAGAGGAGGATAAGGAAGAGGGGAGGGGACTTGGAGAGAGGTCTTTGTTTTGGGGAAGAAGAAGAAGGAAGAAATTTTGAAAGAGAGGAGGAAATTGGAAGAACAATTTGTTTTGGGGAACTCTCACAGGGGGACTGTTGTTGCTGGGAAATTTAGGCTCGGGGTCCAGGAAACCGCAAGGATTCCTAGAGCTAGAGAATCAGAGAGGTTGTTTCTACTTAGCTGGTAGGTTAATATTCAATTGGGTAGTTTGGGCAAGAACAAGAACAAGTGAACCAGGGACTAAATCAACCAACCTCCAGGACAAGGTACATATTTTACTAAATTGATCTGTTGTTATTATGTTGTTTTTGTTGTTATTTCTATTTACTAGTTTATTCCTAGTATAAAGAAAATATAGAAAGAAAACCTTGAACTAAATTGCATTTATTTCAATAGGAGATTACAAAATATTTATTTTCTTTATATATTGAGGCTTTGAAATAGGTAGGCCTTGTAGTGGTCATTCTGCAACTTCGCCTATTTCTGTATGAACTGCAGAGGCTTGTGATCTGTGTGGATAATTGTCTCATTTCCCAGAATGTAATGTTTTTATTGACGATAGGTTTTCACAATGGAATACATTTCGTTTTCATAGGTGGGGTATTTCCATATGGTAACTAAGAGTGTCTCACTATGGTATGCTACTAGATGACTGTGATGAGCGAGAACTACACCTACAACATAGTCTGATTCATCAGTCTCAATCTTGAACGGTTGTTGCAAATTGGGTAAGGAGCGTATTGGAACCGAGCACAAGTGATTCTTCATATCATAAAATGCTCATTATTGTGCCTTCCACCATGTGAACGTTTCCTTCCCACTACCCTTGGTCACTTGGCTGAGGGCCCATGCAATATGGGAGAATCGCAACAAGAACTGTCAGTAGAAGTTGGCAAGTCCTAAGAAGTTCTGAAGCTCGGTTAGTGTGGTAGGGGGTGGCCAGTCACGGATGACTTGGATCTTAGTTGGATCCATGTGTACCCCATGCTCATCAACAATGTATCCCAAGTATTAGACCTTGTTCATGCCAAAGTAGCATTTTTCTAAGTTGGCATATAGCTTGTACTCCCACAGAGTCCTGAAAACCTATTGAAAATGTTGGATGTGCTCTTCCCAATTTCTGTTGACTATGAGGATGTCATCCAGATATACCACCAAAAAATCATTGGTGAAGGGTATCAATACATCATCCATCAACCTCATGAAATTTGTTGGTGAATTTTTTAAGCCAAAGGGAATGACTAGCCATTCGAAGAGGCCTTCTTTAGATTTGAAAGATGTCTTCCATATATCATTCAGTTCGATGGGAACCTGGTGGTAACCATACTTTAGGTCAATATTGTCGAAGAAATTTTCCTCCTTGAGTTGGTAAAGAAGGTCATCAATTTGGGGAATCGGGTATCGATTCCTAAATTTTATTTTGTTTAATGCTCTGTAATCAATGTAGATCCAACAGGTCTTGTCTTTATCCTGCACTAGTACAACCATGCTTCTACAATGGGAGGAGATGGGTCGGATGTATCCCTTTTGAAGAAGCTCTTGGATATGACGCTTGATTTCATCATTTTCCATCAGTGAGCTATGATAAACTAGTCCATTAGGCAGTGGTGCACCGAGGGTTAGATCAATTTGATGCTTGACTTGGTAGTGCGTCGGTACCCTGGTGGGTGAGGAGAAGATGTCTTTATATTCTTCCATGATCCCATCCACTTTCTTCTGCTACAAAGAGAGGCTTTGTGTAGAGGTCATGAATGTGGTTGTGACCTTCTCCTTACTGTGAGCATGGATTACAAAGAAGATGAACTTCTCAGTCTATGAAATAACCTTACTACATTGCTTAGCAAAGATTAAAGAATAGGAATTAGGTGGCACTATATCTAGTATCTTGTACAATTGTCTACCCAAATTAATAATAACACTGCAGGGTCTAGACTCATACACAACATGTCACTTCCACAAATATGGCTGGCCTAAAATAACATCACAAACTTCAAGGTGAGCAATATCACACAATACCTTGTCTTTGAAGGGCTTGATGTCGTAGGGAAAACGACATTGTTGGTTGATGTGGAGTTCCCCGATGGTGTAAGGTTGTGGGTGTGGTGTCATTGCCAGGTCCAATTGCTTAATGAGCTCTACTGAGATCAGGTTCTTCTGACTGCCACTATTGACAATGAAATGAAGTGGAGCCCCTTTACCCACATCTGTGAGTGAAAGAGGCATTCCCCTTCCTTTGGTTCTTTCGATTTACTTGGTTGGACTTTGGTGGTAGCGACATTGGAACTAGGTTTGGCATAGATAATACACTTCCCTCCTTCTAGATTTGATTCAAAGTCATAATATTCCTCTGACTTGAAAGATTTCATCTCAGCCACCAATGAATACTTGCAGCGACATTCTTCGATGTTGTTCCAAGGGATTTTATGGTATTCACACCACTTTCCTGTGTCCTTTTTCAACTTATCATTACCCTTCTTGGGTTGCGGCTGTTATAGCAAGATTTGTCTCACCATTTCTATCTTGAACAGAGGGTCTTTTTCCATTTCCCTATGCAGACTTATCAACCCCCTTTTTGATAAATCCAGAGCCAAAATTATATATTTTTCCACATATACGCTTCCTGACTACTTTGCAAGGTGCATATATGCTTATTGCTCCACTACAGCTCGCGTATATAGGGTTTTGTGCCAGAAAATAAAAAATGAGGTCGGGTTTCCATGTAACAAAAAATTATCTCTGATCTTTGGCCTTCCATATACTGGAAACATTCTGACTCATCCCTTCAGTTGCATTTTGGAGGCTATAAGAGCATAATTTTGAGCTATGAAAAAATAGAGAGAAAGCATTCAAATTTGAGAGCAAAGTTACTCTGGAGAAATTACTTCATATTGAGTCTTCATCCCTTTGTCCCTCAAGTCTAAACACAGTGTTTAGCCCCCAATCTCTTTCCTTATTGTTGAGAGAACCTCATTACCTCTTTGCTATGATTTTTCCTTTGGTGGAGGATTGAAGTGGTGGAGACCCAATTGGAAGGAACTTGGTTTCTCGGTTTCGAACCATGCCGACACGGAAGTCTGTAATGTTGATACTTTTGTTGATCAATTATTAATAGAAATACTCATTTCCTATCCTATCGATATCTTGCAAATATATGATTATTATCCATGGGCATGTTGGTCTTATGTTGGTCTTTGGGTTTGATCTGGATTTGGTTATAGCCTGAAAATCCATCCATAAAAGAAAATATTTCACTTCCCGCACACTCATCGAGAATCTGATCAATGAAAGGCGTGGGGAAGTTATATTTAGGATAGATCTTGTTTAGGTCATGAAATTCCATACACATGCCGATGGTTCCTTGATTTTTATTCATGGGAACGGGGTTGGATACCCATTCGGTCAAGGGAACCGGGTAGATAAAGCCGACATTAAGTAACTTCTCTACCTCTGCCTTAATAGCGGGGGCCTTCCTAGGATTAACAGCTCTAAGACGTTTTCGAATGGGTTTAGCATCCGGGTAAGTCCTAATATCATGTTCAACAATATGGGGGTCAATCCTTGGCATCCCTTCATATGACCAAGTGAATACGTATCAAATTTCTTTGAAGAGGTTGGTGTAGATCAAAATCTCTTCTGGCGAACAATCTGCACCTATATTTACATTTTCAATCTTGCCAGGGGTACGAGAGATGTCAATCTATATGGTGGGAGAAATAATCGCCATATTCCCTTTGGCATAAATTCCATGTGTATCAATTGGAACTACGGCATGACCGACTATCTCACTCAAGGTAGATCTAAAATCATCTTGCTCAATTTTTTCAAGACTTCTGAGAAAATAAGATCGATGATTCGTATCGTCCCAAGGTCTCTCGGAAACATTCATGGCTTCAAGGATGGCTTCATCCAAAGGTAAAGTCTCATCCAAGAAATCATGTGAACAAGATAACGAAGTGGCCCACACGAGCCTGAGAACTGGATCCTCCTTGACCGTCTGCGAGGGAACAGGATCGGGATCGACAAAAGAGTCAAGGATAACTTGATATGCAATCTATAATGTCGATAGTGGCATAGCCATTCCATCATGTGACTGATCTTCAATCGATGAATTCGGAGAAAGTAGGGTCCAAGGGTCACTGAAATAAGAAGTGCGGAAAGGGATGGACCTCTCTACTGAAGTGGGTGTACTGGACATGGCATAAATGTGGTGAATCAATGTCAAGAAGTCGAAAGTACCCATGAGGGAAGAATACATTTCGACACCGATATTCTCAATTTTTAGCTGAGAATTGTTGATCACATGGATCGACGTTCCAACAAATGCATTCGGGCTAGAGTACGCAAAGGATAATTGGTCGATCGTCACAATCTCCCCTTGATGAGGAAAACAAAGCGTGCGAAAAATGGACAATACGACGATGACCATAGCGTAAGTCCAATTGTGACCTAGTAACAGGTTATAATCAAGAGGTGCATCAAACCTCTACTTCCACTTCTACCATCTTCCCACCTAACTGGACTGGAAAGGCGGGGAGAATACCATGAGGGCAGAAGGAATTACTGTCGAATGTGGTCAACATGGTCAATGATATTGAAAGGTTTGGAGAACTGATAGCTTTCCAATAGACTAAGGACATCATGCAAGTGGCAACACCTTCATCAATGACCACTCGTTTGATGGTATATTTAGAATACTCCACGTGGATTTAGAAAGCCACATGGTAGGGTAAGCGAGGCTTCACATCTGTGACATCGAACTTGATGATATTCGAGCCACTAGGTTCTAGAGCTCCTAAGGTAGAGAGTAAGGCATTCCTCTATGATGGACACGTTTGGAGTACCTCCAAAGAAGACATCGTGCAAGGTGTTTGGCCCAGATCCTTAACAATAGAGTAGTTCTGGGCGGCTTTAGAATTAGGGTTATGGGTAGAGCACTTGAATACTCCTTTCATAATATGAGGCAATGGCTTTGGTTTCTCGATCTGTAAATTCGTCTCCGGGGTGGAGGAGGAGCTTCTAGGCTGGTACTAGCTTTTGAAGAGTCATAATCTCGAGAGCGAGTGGCTATATCAATTTTTGCGTCAACCATATTGATACAAAGACGATCGCCATCTTGCAATGGTGGGTTTTGACTCTCACCAGATGCATTTCCGGCATTCGAAGAACTCGAGGCTAAGTGTTGGTTTTGAGGAAAAGGATTCGTTAGCACAGTGGGTGAAAGATTTAAAATCCTCACAACCTCCGCAAGTTTGGGGCATAAGTGTGTAAGGAGATCATCTGTGAAAAGTTTACAAGGAAACTTAACCTTACGCTTTTCTTTCGTGCCCTCTCCAGCATTATTGTTATGTTTTCCATTATTATTCTTGTCCTTGGGTTTATTCTTCCCACCTCTACGATTATTTCAACCTTTTTGTTTATTCCCATCTGGTTGCTGGTCACCATTTTGGTTTTTCAACGACTGCACGGAATGTACATCTGTCGATTGGGTGGGTTTGGAGGATCCAGATGAAGTTGGTCCTCCGGTAGACTTCGTTGCCGAGTCTACAGACTTTACATTGGTGGACCCCACAATGCCATTGACATGGGGCCCAGGACCCTGTCTAGGATCATGAGTCGACCGCGGTGCGTCGGGAAGAAGGTGGTATAACATCCTAGACTGAGCATAGATCAAATCGAATTGATGGGCTCTAAAAATGGCCTCTTCCTCACTGAAGACCCTGGAAGTAGAAACATCCTTTGAAATAGGAGCGTGCAAATATTTTAAAAACCATTCTAAAAGAAAGGTCGAGGGTATGGGAGTCTTAACTAACCGTCTTCGCCTACACCAATCCTAGATATGGTCTGAAATATGACTGTAGGAATCCTGGCATAAAGTTGACAAAAGTTCAAGGCCAACATCATAACGAACGGGTAGTTGAAAATGATTAAGAAAGGCTAGCAATAACTGTTGAAAAGAACCATATGTTCCCCTAGGTATCTCAATATACCATTGTGACGCAATCCCGATAAGAGTGCGTTGAAACAATCATAATCTAATATAATGGTGATTCAAAGAATTCGATGAGCACCAAAGGTGAAAAGTAGTGATGTGATCACCAGGGTCCTCACCATTCTTACCTTCAAACTTTGGAATGTATAATGGAAGCTTGGTGGGGATAGGGGGCCATGTGGGACCATGACTCACTGGTTCATTCATTAGTTTAGACAAATTTGGCAAATTAAGCATGGCCAGAAAGGGAATACGGGGCTACGATACCTGACCCCATCCTCCTGCAAAAGACTGAGTATTAGGAGCTGCATTCCATCCAGGGTTCCGATAAGGACCAGAACCTTGTCTGGAATTAAAAGACCCTCCTCCGGGTGGATTCGTGAAAGATGGATTGGGCATCATTCCAGTAGGAATGTTCTCATAAGGGTTATGAAAATTGCCCCCAGTTGGATTATCTCCAAACTGAGGGTTGTTAAAACTGCCCCCAAATAGATTAGACTCAGGTTGGGGGGTGCCCAAGACATAAGACTGAACTCCTCCAGGTGGGAATCCTTAGGATTGAAGTGATTCGTTATGCCAAAAGTATTGGTCAAATTCGACACTAAGGGAATAGGGATATAGGGTGGAACTTGTCCACCAACTTGGTTGTCCCATCCAACCGTAGAAGGATTAGACTTGGGGTTAGAGAAGGGGACACTTCCTACATTAGGATTCACTTGGGGAACATGAGAGCCACCAAATAGAAAGGGAGTGTAAGGAGGTGTGGTGCCCCCAAGTCCAAGGCTACCATTATGGCCAACAGCTGGGATGACAGTCGAAGACTGCGAAGTGAAACTTGGCATACCATAAGAAAATAGACTAGTAGCCATGGGGATGGTTTGAACATTGTAACTTGACGAGTGGCCAAAACCCCGAAAAGGGTTAGAGGCAAGAGATGAAGCATTAACTACGGGCCGAGCCATAGTACCGGTGTAGGCCTCCACCACTGCAACTGTAGCGACTACAGGTGTCAAAGGAGTGCAATTAACTATAGTGGGATTGGGAGTTGATGAACTCCCAGTGTTCTGAAGACTAGACTCAGTGCTCATCCTTGTGGGATCACAAGTCTGAAAACTGGATGTCTGTGTACCACTCCTGATAAATCTACGCCTTTTAGAAGGCAATAGCTTGAAAACCGGTGGTAACTGTAAAAACTGACAAGACCTACAAGGAAGCTGGTCCGACGCCATGACGACTTATGACTCTCAAATAAATAAAAAGATATCCTAAGGCCAACTAGTAATCAAAGAGCATACCAAAAATTCAAACAACCAATATGCATGCAAACGGGCTAAAGTGGTTGAGTGGCCTCCCTCGCTAAAGAAGGTATGCCTCATCCAAGAGGGACCCGAGACTCCCTGCTAAAGTTTGGAGGTAAAATAATCAGTTATAAGGGCCCTCATTGATCTAAAAATGAAGAAGACTTGTATTCTTGAAAATATTTGCAAGTAAAGTTTATGTGTTAAAAGAAAATGGATCAACTTTGCAACACATCATTAATAAGATTTACACATTCAAGATTCATATAAACAACAGCATAAACAATGAACAAAAAACACATAACACAGCAAATGATAAAGGAGTTCACCCCTCTCTTGGGCTACATCTCCTGGTCTATCTTCCAATGGATCATTTATATTATTTGCTCAAAGTGCTCAAAAATGTGCTTTACAATGCTCAAACTGACAAATAGACTGCTCCAATGGCTTCAGAACGTCCAAAAACCCGTAGCTGGGATTTTTCGGCACCTCATTTGGCCAAAAAACGAAGAAGATAGGCTTCCTTGAAGTCTCCCCTTCAAGCTTGTTGTCTCTGCATCTACAAAACGCACCCTTGTACATTTAACCTAGCACACACGTTATTTAAAGCGTAAAAACCCGGCATCGGACGCAACCGCTCCAACGGTGCGAACTGTAGAACGATTATGGGCACGCCAGCCCCTAACCGCCAAGATCGTGGGCACATGGGTCCATGTGACCCCGCGCAAATACAAAAAGGGATAAGTTTAAAACATAACTTCCCGGCGCGCTCCGTGGCAAGGTCACATGCCATAGGTCATGTGACCGGAGGCTTAAACGTAAACCCTGCGCATTTGAACTGTGGTCATGTGTGAAACCCAGGGCTGGGATCCGTTTGTAATACAACTCCCACGCATATAATATGGGTATGGTCACATGTTAACACAATAGAACCGCGGGTCGGGGCTAAGCCCCAGCCCAACCCCCCGCCATATCAAACATTACATTAATTCAAATACATTAAAATGCATATAGTTAACAAGGAACAATGCTTAGCCCATTGGCAGGGCGGACTTTGCAAAGGCTTTGACTGGTGGGGGAGGTCCGGGGTTCGAATCCCACAGACTCCATATAATTTTGAACCAATATAATGGTGCCACGTGGCGGCCCATGATTGGGCCACGTGGCACCCAACCACAAACCAAAAACTGCCACGTGTCGAAACATGATTCATCCAACTATCATCCAATCCAAAACTGCCACATCACCTCTGTCACGTCAGCATACGGACTCTGCCACGGCATCCTGTACAGACTGTACAGTCAGCGTCCCTTTTTTTGCCTATTTGACGATTCGAACAGATCGCAATATCTCTCGCTCCCGACATTTGTTTGAACCCAGACGAGTTGTGTTGGGTTCGTAACGATGAGGTCTACACTCTCGTTCGATTTGAAGTGATTCCGAGCACTTTGAATTTTTTAGCAAAATTTGATCCCCTGATCACACCTCCCCATTGGGAAGCTTTTGGACCTCCAAAAGACTATTTCAGTCTATGTGAAGATGAGGGTATAGTTCCCTCACTCTTCCAACCTCAATCCACTTGGCTTTGCTTGGATTTGTTCCTTTAAGACCAACTCGAAGATACTCCACATTTCCTCATTTTGAAGTTCGCATTCTCCTGNTGGTGTCTTCATGCAGTTCTGTAAGATACTCTGGGGAAAAATCATCTATAGAAGGAATATGAACATTCTCTCCATGATCATCAATCAACGAAGGCTCATACAATTTCAAATTCTCAACATTAACAACTGCATACATTTGCATATAAGGAGGCAAATCTAAACGAAAGGCATTGTTACCAATCTTGTCGATAATCTTGAAAGGACCATATCGAATCGGTTTCAACTTTTTACCTTCTCCTTTAAGCCTCTCCTTGCTGATGTAAAGCCAAACTTCATCTCCAACTTGGAAACTGTGATCAACACGATGCTTGTCATGTCTCGCCTTGTACTTGGCTTGACTCTTTTCCAACTGCTCTTGCACCACTTGATGTATCGATTGAATTTGTTCAATGAACTTTTCTGCCCTATCAATGTCATATTGACCATCGATAGCAATATCCTTACCAAAGATAAAATCTAAAGGAGATTTGGGCAAATAGCCAAAACATGGTTCAAATGGCGATGTTTGAGTTGAAGAGTGCTTAGCTCGATTGTAAGCATGTTGAATGTAGTGTAAATGCTCATCCCAAAGTTTAGGATGCTTACTGCAATAAGCATGAAGAAGATGCACCACTGTTCGATTTACCACCTCTGTCTGACCATCTATTTGCGGATGAAAAGATGTGCTCTTTTTAAGTTTGGTGTCCATGAGTTCCCATAAACTCGACCAAAAACTTCCAACAAATCGAGAATCCCGATCAGATATATTGGATTTAGGCAATCCAAAATGCACCCAAACATTTTGAAAGAACATTTGTGTCGTTTGTTCAGTTGTAACCTGCTTTGTACAAGGCATCAAAATACACATTTTGCTAAAATGATCAACCATAACATAAAGATAATCATGATTTCGTCTCGACATAGGTAAACCACCTACAAAATCCATGGAAATACTTTCCCAAGGTCGAAAAGGAACTGGAAGTGGAGTATACAAACCCAACTTTCGATTTCTAGGTTTACTTGTGGCACATAACAAACATCCTCGAACATATCTTGAAACACTTTCATTCATTTTAGGGCAGTAGCAGTATCTTTGCAAATTAGCCACTGTCTTGCCTACACCAAAATGACCAGCAATAAGAGAAGAATGTGCTTCTCTTATAATGTTGATTCTTTCCCCCTGTAGAATACACAACTTGCCAAGATGATACAAGAGATTATTATGCACATGGTAATCCAATTCTTCAACATGGTTAGAGTGGCACAAAGTTTCATATACTTCTTTGAAATCAGTATCCAAAGCATATTTCTCAACATAACTTTCATGCATGATAGGACTATGCTTAAGAATAACTGAAGCACTAATAATAGGCCTTGAAAGCATATCAGCGACTTTGTTAAAAATGCCCTTCTTATACCTGATGACCAAGTGAAACTGTTGCAGAAAACCCATCCATCTGAAGTGCCTAGCTTGCTGTAGCTTTGTCTGTGATTGTAAGTATTGCAATGGTTGATGATCGGTGTGAATAATGGTTTCTTTCCCCAACAAATAATGTTTCCATTTTTTACACTTTGAACCAATGCATACAATTCCTTATCATAAGTAGGATAGTTAATCACGGAACCATTAAAAGTCTCAGAATGAAAACAAATGGGCTTACCATACTATAGCAAAACTACTCCCATTGCATAATTGCTTGCATCTGTTTGGATTTCAAATGGTTGTCTTAAATTTGGAAGTGCAAGAACAGGCGCTGAACTGATCTTCTCTTTCAAAGTATCAAAAGCCTTATGTTGCTTGCTTCCCCATTGAAAAACTTGCTTGACACTTGTCACTGCATGTAATGGAGCTGCAATGGAAGAAAAGTTAGAAATAAACTTCCTCCAATATTGGGCTACTCCCAAAAAACTTCTTACCTCTATCACATTGCTGGGCTTGGGCCATTCCAAAATGAATTTGACCTTGGAGGGATCAATTTTTAATTCGCCTCCACCAACAATATGCCCTAAGTAAATAAGTGAAGTTTTTCCAAATTCACATTTGGACAACTTCAAAAACAACTGTTATTTTCTCAAAACATCCAAAACTTGTTTCACATGTGTAATATGCTCTTCACGAGATTTGCTAAAAATCAAAATATCATCCAAGTAGACAATAGCACAATCATCCAGAAAAGGCCTTAAGACATCATTCATAACTCTCATGAAAGTAGCAGGTGCATTGCAAAGTCCAAAAGGCATTACCATCCATTAAAACAAACCTTGCTTAGTTTTGAAAGATGTCTTCCATGTGTCTCCCTCGGCAATTCTAATCTGATGATATCCGCTTCTCAAATCTAACTTAGTAAAATATTTAGCATCTTTTAATTGATCAAGAAAATCATCGATTCTAGGAAGAGGATAACAATTCTTTACTGTAATTTTGTTCAAAGCCCTAAAATCAACACACATACGCCACGTACCATCTTTCTTTGGCACTAACACAATTGGAGATCCACATGGCGATGAGCTTGGCACAATAACCCCTTTGTCGAGGAACTCTTGAATTTGTTTTTTAATCTCAGCATTTTCCATAATTGACATTCTATACATACCAATATTTGGAAGAGGACAATCTTGCTGCAACTGAATTTCATGTTGGATTCCTCTTTTTGGAGGTAATCCCTTAGGTTATTTAAACATTTCATCGTATTGATTAACAACTTTATATAGATCGGATTTCAACTTTGTATCACAACCTTGAAATGCTTCGTTTTCAACATCTTCTTTGGGTTTAATCATTAAGAGAACAAAATTCTTACTAGCATTGACTAAACTCTTCATTTGTCCTGCATTTACAAGTGATAAATTCATCATCTTTGTATGGGCTCTAACAATGTACTCAACTCCATCTTTAAACAAATGATACTTATTCTCATGACGATGAAAAATAGCTTTCCTATCGTACAAATATGGGCTTCCCAACACAATACCACAGATATCCAATGGAATAACATCAAGCTCTACCTCATCAACGAAATTTGCAGTGATAGCAAACCTAAGTTTACACCTTCTTGGTACTTGTAACTTAGCATTATCACATATCCAACCAAGAGAGTATGGCTTAGGGTGTGGAATTGTTTCCAACTTTAATTTCTTAACAGTTTCTTCAGATATAAGGCTTGCTTGAGATCCAGTATCAAATAGAGTTTCTATCTTAGTATGCTTTGAAACAACCCTTATGTGAAAAAGTTCAATTCTCTCTTTTTCTTGTTGAGTTACATTGATATTATTGTTACTTGAAGAACTAGTACTTTCAATAGAACCATTACCTTGATAACCCATGGCTGTGATCTTCGTTTCATCACCCGAATCAGAACCTAAATCATGTTGAACGGTTGCAGTATTCTTTGACTTCCCTTTGTTGTTGTTGCCAAACTTTTTGGGTCTTCTTTCAGGATGAAGTTTCCAACAATGGTCTTCATCATGGCCATCTTTTGAACAATGTTTAAATGTGAATTTTTCTCCCTCTTTCTTAACAACAGCATTCTTTTTTCCATTGCCCTTGAACTTCTTCTTCCCTTTGTCTCCACGGCTGAAAGGCTTCTTGTTACCCTCATGAGTTTCATTCCTTCCTCTTGCTTCCAAATGAGTAGCCTAAACACAAACTTCATCTAAATTTGAAGGATTAAACATGAGTATAGTATGTCTCAAATAACTATGTAAAGATCCAATGTATTTGAGTAAAGTTTCTTGAGAAGACAAATCTACTCCCAAAACCAAAGCTCTTCTCCTAAATTCTTGAGTAAATCTTTGCACATTCTGTCCTTTAGCTTGTCTAAAATTTTTCCATTCCATAGTAGCCTTTTGCTTATATGCCAATGGATAAAATTGTTTTTTAATTGCAACAATAAGATCATTCCAAGAAATTAAAATTTTACCATGCTTCTTCATGTCCTCCTGAGTCTTGGATTCCCACCAAATGAGTGTTGCACTATCCAATCTTAAATAAGCAAGCTGAATTTTGGTTTCATCATCTTGAATTTTTTGTATCCTACAATATACCTCAATTTGACGTATCCAATTATCTAATTTCTCAGCATTAACTTCTCCATTGTATATTGGCAATTCAAATTTAATATCAAGCTTTAATGAAGTAATTTGCGAAGGAGTTTTACCATGTCCCTTTGGAGAATTTGGAAGAGGTCTTGAATTGGTAGAAGAAGAAGAAGAAGAAGATGGAGGAGAGGGTGGTGGAGAAGCACCATTCCCTTCATTACCATTTGGAGTTTTGTCACCACTATCTCCCTTATGCTTTGAAGGGTTGGAGCCTTCACCTTGCAACAATGTATTCCTTTCCATCAAGATCTTCATCATCTCTCTCATCTCCATGATAGCCTTTCTGAGATCTTCATCTTCTGCAGGAAAACATTCATGACTTTCTTCATGAGCCATACTTGGTGAATGCCTTCTTGAAACTTGCGGTGATTGTATATGCTTCCTCCTTGAAGGATGAGAACTTGGCTCCACAAGTTGACCTTCTCCTCTTGTGAGTTTCAACCTTGTGAGCATCAGAAAAAAAAACACTTGCAAACAATCAAGTCTTCAAAAACCAGTGCTCTGATACCAACTTAATCTAAAAATGAAGAAGACTTGTATTCTTGAAAATATTTGCAAGTAAAGTTTATGTGTTAAAAGCAAATGGATCAACTTTGCAACACATCATTAATAGGATTTAAACATTCAAGATGCATATAAACAACAACATAAACAATGAACAGAAAACACATAACACAACAAATGATAAAGGAGTTCACCCCTCTCTTGGGCTACATATCCTGGTCCAGCTTCCAATGGATCATTTATATTATTTGCTCAAAGTGATCAAAAGTGTGCTTTACAATGCTCAAACTGACAAATAGACTGCTCCAATGGCTTTAGAACATCCAAAAACCCGTAGCTGGGCTTTTTCGACACCTCATTTGGCCAAAAAACGAAGAAGATAGGCTTCCTTGAAGTCTCCCCTTCAAGCTTGTTGTCTCTGCATCTACAAAACGCACCCTTGTACATTCAACCTAGCACACACACTATTTAAAGCGTAAAAACCCAGCACTGGACGCAACCGCACCAACGGTGCGAACTGTAGGACGGTTATGGGCGCGCCAGCCCCTAACTGCCAAGCTCATGGGCACATGGGTCCATGTGACCCCGCGCAACTACAAAAAGGGCTAAGATTAAAACATTACTTCCCCGCGTGCTCTGTGGCAAGGTCACATGCCATAGGTCATGTGACCGGAGGCTTAAACATAAACCCCGCGCGTTTGAACTATGATCATGTGTGAAACCCGGGGCTAGGCTCCATTTGTAATACAACTCCCGTGCATATAATATGTGTATGGTCACATGTTAACACAATAGAACCGCGGGTCGGGGCTAAGCCCCGGCCCGACCCCCCACCATATCAAAAATTACATTAATTCAAATACATTAAAACACATATAGTTAACAAGGAACAATGCATAGCCCGTTGGCAGGGCGGACTTTGCAAAGGCTTTGACCGGTGGGGGAGGTCCGGGGTTTGAACCCCACGGACTCCATATAATTTTGAACCAATATAATGGTGCCACATGGTGGCCCATGATTGGGCCACGTGGCACCCAACCACAAACCAAAAACTGCCACGTTTCGAAACATGATTCTTCCAACTGTCAGCCAATCCAAAACTACCACATCACCTCTGCCACGTCAGCGTACAAAATCTGCCACGTCATCCTGTACGGACTGTACAGTCAGCATCCCTTTTTTTACCTATTTGACGATTCAAACAGATCGCAATATCTCTCTCTCCCGACGTTCGTTTGAACCCAAATGAGTTGTGTTGGGTTCGTAACGACGAGGCCTACGCTCTCATTTGATTTGAAGTGATTCCAAACACTTTGAATTTTTAAGCAAAATTTGATCCCCTGATCACTCATAGGCTTAACAACCAGTCGGTCAGACCCCCACAGAGAGGTAATCCTCCATAAAGTTTGTGTGTTGTCTGACCCCTATCTGACTCAGGATACAAGCAGAATAACCCCTGCAAGTAACCTATGAGAAACCTAAGTCAAGAAACTAATAAACCATTGTATAACCGATGCATAGGTGAGAAGTCGTAAGTCTGGATCACCATATGGATAGGGTAGCAAAGCCTGAAACCTTTAAAGCACCACCTCTCACAGAGGTATGGGCACTAGCAAGATCCCCAAATATGAATAAATCCACAGAAACATCTATGACGCTAGGTAAGTATCTAGGGGTTATCCCTTCAACTAACTTTGAGAGACCTCGTGATTAACTCTGGTGTGAGCGGAGCCTGCTGATATTACCAATTATACAATGGATTTATCACCTCCCTGTCTCAGACACATAAGTTGATTTAATTGCCTTGGTGAAGTTTACTCACAAAATCCTATTCCAAGGCACTAAATCCTAGGCTAGTTTGTGCACCCTAAAAAATAAAATCGTGACTAATCAATTTTAGTTTAAAGCGTAAATTTTATTGGCCATGATTACTCAAAGAGGTATGGAAATGAAACTCATGGTGTTATGAATCTGCATGAAAATAAAAATAGATATAATGCAAAGCCTAACCTTAACTTTTTAGTGAATGATATGCTAAATAAAAGCAGTGCAATCTTCAATTCTAACTCTGCAAATGCCTTTCGGCTTGAAAAACCCTGGAGCAACCTTCCAATGAGCCATGACTTTCGCTTTTCATGATCTCAAACACATAGTCGAAGCTTACCTCGATGATCTTGCTGATCACTGTCGGAAGAGAATGGATCATGCTACGCACCTTCGACTGATTTTTGAAAGATGTCGTTACTATAGAATCCGACTCAACCCTCATAAATGCATCTTTTGCATTAGATCTGGCTGTCTCTTAGGATTATTAGTCTTTGATATAGGGATCATGGTAGATCCACTTAAGGTTGAGGCAATTCTTCAGTTTCCTCCCCCGCACATGATTAGACAGATTCAAGGTTTACAGGGGAAAGCTAACATTTTGTGTCAGTTTATTGTTAATTATGCCAATATCACTAAGGGTTTCATGCACCTATTGAATAAAGACACCCCATTTATCTGGGATGAGAGAGCCCAACAGTATTTTGACGCTTTAAAGAAAGCCTTGGTATTAGGCCCTCTACTGAAATATCCTGATTATAGTAGAGATTACTTATTGTATATCACCGCATCTGAAGAGATCATTGGTATGGTTCTAGTTCAAGAGGATGATGAGCTCTGCAAGCACGTCATCTAGTATCTCAGTCAAAATTTAGTAGGTCCTGAATGGAATTACTCACATGTTGAAAAGCTAGATTTGGCTGCCATCCATGCAATCCAACATTTACGACACTATATATTTCTTTGCAAAACTACTATGGTTGCCGATGTTAATCCATTTCAATACGTCCTCACTAGACGTATCCTAGGCAGAAAATATAATAAGTGGATTGTCATCCTACAAGAATTTGGTCTCGACTTTGCTTCGGCCAACTCCAAGAAATCACTAGTTTTTGCAAAGTTAATATTCGATTTCCCACGATTAGACGAAGATGTTATTCATGTTGATTCATTCGCGGACGAACACATTTTCCTTGTCTCATCATCCGACCCCTGGTATGGAGATATTTTTTTATATCTTCAAACCTTGAAGTTCGCTCATCATCTCTCACGAGATGATCGACGGTGTGTTAGATACCAAGCCAAAAAGTATACAATCATCGGCGACACTTTGTATCATCAAGGAATAGATAGCATCTTACATCTTTGCTTAACTCACGAAGAAGCCGAGTTAGTCCTTAATGATTGCCACAAAGGGGCTTATGGCGGTCATCTATCCGAGCTTGTAACAGACCAAAAAATATTATGAGTCGATTAGTTCTGGCCCACCATCTTTAAAGATTGTATTGAAGTGGTTAAGAAGTTTCACCCTTGCTAGGTGTTCACTCGAAAAATGTGCTCGCACCCAGCCCCTCTCCACCCAGTCATTATCGTCAGTCCCTTCACTAAGTGGGGATTATATTTCATTGATTACAACCCAACTTTGGCTGGGGGGAATCAACAAATTATCATGGCTGTCGACTACTTCACCAAGTGGGCCGAAGCCATGCCTACCATTAAATTTGATGGGAAGACTGCAACTTTTTTCGTATTCAACCAAATTATCTCCCAGTTCAATATCCTGAGTGATATTGTCACTGATCATGGCAATCATTTTCGAAATGAAATGATGATAGAACTAGCATCTAAGTTGGGTTTTAAACATGATCACTTGTCTACTTATTACCCCTAGGAAAATGGGCAAGTAGAGGTTGTCAATAAGTCTCTCAAGACCATTTTTCAAAAAATTGTCAGTCAGAGCAATTCCAACTGGCACATCATGTTATATCCCACACTTTGGGCATACTGAACCTCGGTTAAGACTACCATCGGTTTTTCTCCTTTTCAGTTAGTACATAGTGTGGAGTCGATACTTCTCGTTGAATGCAAAATCCCTTCTCTCAAATTGGCAGTTGAGCTCCTACCTAACACTTCGGATTTAGAGCGACACCTTGTACACCTGGAGAGTCTTGATGAGCAGTGTCGGGATGCCTTTACGACTATCAAGGCAAAAAAGAAACATGTCAAGGTTCAGTACGATAAGTCTTTCTGTCCCCGGTTGTATGTTGAGGGTGACTTGGTCCTCTTGTATGACCAAGCCAAAGAACCACTAGGGGTAGGCAAGTTTAAACCCATGTGGCACGGTCCTTATATCATGCGACATGTTCTAGAAAAAAGAGCCTATGAGTTGGAAGATTATGAAGGGAATAAATTGGTTGAGCCCAGAAATGGGCTCTACTTTAAAAATTATTATGCTTGAGCCCTGGGCTTGGGAAAAACCCTTTGTATACTAATGTAAATTTAGTGTATATACACATTTTCCCCTTTTTTGTCTTTGGCTTTCTTATCGAGTTTTCCCTTTTGTTGGCAGATGTCAACAGAATCTTTTGTCTACATAGGATTCACAGATGGAGCCAACCGTCATACACGGAACTTAGCTTCCACCGCTTGGGTGATTTAATCGTCTGAGGTTCTACGGATGTCTTCAGGTGGCGTATTCCTAGGGCCATCCATGAATAATATGGTCGAATATAGCATCATTATAGAATTATTGCGTGATGCTATCTCACATGGTATTCTCTAGATAGAGGTGCACCTAGATTCTCAATTAGTCGTACGTCAGTTAAACGGTCATTACCATGTGCGTGATTTGATGTTACTCCGTCAATTCCTACAGGTAGAATGAAAATTTTATTTATTACATATTTTCACATTCCTAGAAGTTCTAATCATGTATCTGATGCCTATGCTAATTATGTTTTGGATTGGCATTTGTCACATTACTAAAGAAAATAAGACCATTAAATCAATGTACACATTGTAATATATAAGTACAGTTGAAGATCCCTCTTTTTATATTTCCAAAAAATATGGTGTTTTATATTACAAAATTGGGGCTAAAACTCTCAAAAATACATATACAGCCGATATACATGTCCTATGACATCTACGCCTGTGGCACCGGATGAGTCTTGTCATAGAAAACCACGGTGTTGGCGAGATGCCGAAAGAGTCGTACCCATGCTCTAGGTACACCGACAACCTGCCTCTACATGGATTTAGGTATATCCTCCACCTGAACCATAGGAATCCTCTGTGTCAGACGCGACAGGTTTCCCTGCACGTTCTGAAGGACTCTCTCCACCTCTCCTCCCACTACCTCATCTTCCTAGTGCCTCCACCTATGTCATAGGAATCCCTCTAGCCATAGAGGACCCACGTCTGCAACCACACAAGTATTGAGTTAATATTTAAAAACACCATCCAAAAAATATTTTTGTTCTTTTAAAATAAAAAAAATGAAATATATAAAAAACATTGTTTACCTATGGCGCCGTAGGCAACTCCTGGTGGAAGCGGCATATCAGGATCACCTCTGAAATCAATTCCCGCATAGGGATAGTCATCCAGAGCTATGATTTGTCTCCCCCACTAGAAGAAAAAATCATCGTTGTAGGGTGTCACCACCCTACCTCCCCCCTACCGTCTCATGACCTCAACCCATCGTGCCATAGCTAGATCATGTGGCCCTCTAGGAATGATCTCCACTATAGGTACTAGGCTTGGGATCCTCTCGAAAAATAAGCTACAAAGGATAGAGGCAAACTCGAAGTTTCTCTTTTCCCCCTGCTTGCACTCTGTCATCTGACCTTTCATGTTGGTCAGCAATGAGGTACACCAATCATACATGGTAGGTCTCTCACACTCCAGTGCATAAAACATAAGCCGTCTCGATGCTTGATGTAGTGAGGTCGACCCTATGATCATGGTAAGCATGAGCACAATAATCTTCAGGCCAAGGTTACCTATATCCCATATAGGGATTTGACTTCCCACCATGGGAGTCCCTGCAACACAGTGGGTCTCGATGTATTCTTCGACCTTCATCCCACTTTCGGCCCCGCGTGACTTAAGGTCCACGACCTCTCCTTGGTGTGAAAGTCCTGTCAAGAAGTAGATGTCCTCTACTTCAATCCTTAATGGTTTCCCATCAAGGATAAATCTCTTGCTATCTGGATCCCAATAGCCCACCAGCATTTCCAATAACCTCACTTGGGACCTCATTCCTTTGAGAGCCCAAAACTTGTATAGACCACATCTTTTCAATGTCTCTTCAGCCACTGGATCCCTTTCCACTGCTGCATCTACCTCCTCATGCTCTCTCTCCCTCCACTCCAACACCATCCTACAAAAACCAAATCAATTTTTGAGTTAAAAACTTATTTTTTGCCATTTTTGTGAACATATACGTGGTTTATCCAAGAACAGTCGCGGGTAGGGCTTTATATACACCCCCTATAGTTTACACAGGGGTGTATATCTGGTCGTATACGCGACATATTAGTAGAAACCCACATATACCGAAAAACACAATTTGCGCCCTTAAAAACTAAAAAAATGGAGCCCAATTCAAGATTGTAAACCATTGAATTTGAAGAGTATGGGATGAAGAGTTACCTGGACCAGACGGCTTGCAATTTTGTTGCCTATTGCTCCCACGATCATCGTTTGAAATACGGAGGTATGTTAGTCCAAATTGCACTATTTTGCATGAAAATGAAAATGACATAGTAAATTGTGATTTTATTACTATTTATAAAACATTTTTACCCATTTGATATAGTTTTATGCCATTATTTTGTCTAATGGACTAATTCAAAAGTGGTTTTAAGCTATTTTTTGTAGTTTGGACTCAGTTTTCTTACAGATTTCAACATCATGGTTGGTCATTCGTATCCTCAGGCAAGTATATTCATAACCTAGCATATAGGATAGGTATTCACTACATCGTGCAATTTTCCATTATCCTCCAATTACCACTTTTTACACCTTAGGTACAAACCCATTTATTGCGGCACATTAACCTCCATCTGCTATCATGGCATCGGTAATAAATGGTAGAGACTTACCAAACATGGGTACCCTAGTTAGAACCTCATTTTCATTTGGTGCCCATGCCAAGATTTTTCCCTTAGGACCGGGAGTCCATTAGAATTCGATACATGACTTTACAATGAGCCTCATTTCTCATTCATGCACATGCGGCCTTATTACCCGCGAACTCCCAAAAAACACGAGTCTTAGTTAAGTTCTTTTCCAAATCGTTACTAAAAATTGAAAAGATTGTTGAGTGATTTGTCCCTTTCACACTCGTTAAAATTGGATTTGAAAGATCACGAGTCTTAGTTAAGCTCTTTTCCGACTCGCTATCAAAAATGGAAAATATCGCCAAGTGAACTTGTCTTCTTCACACTCGTAAATTGGATTTGAAAATACGTCTATTTGGCACAAGTTTACCCCTTTTTCACACCAAATAGACTAAAAGATATAAAAAATGACATTGTTTGGCATTAAATTGTGATTTCATCTCATGCCCTTGCTTGCAGTATTGAGCCTTTAGCCGGTTCTCACTTTGCATTATAAACCATGGCCCAAGTAGTTTTCATCCTCAACCAAGCAGAGCCTTGTCTATATCCTTCGCAATTTGACACCCTATACCCCGGAGGGAACATCACCCCGAGTGTCCATATCTTGCATGCATTTCCTTGCATTGAGCATAGGTATGTTCCACTGCTGGAACTAGTTTTGCTTACTTGTGACACTCGTTCCCTCCTCTGTATCATAGCATTCACTTGTTATGAAAAAACAAAAAACGATGGGTGGGAAGGGATTACTATATTGTAATTGGTAGAAGTCATGTCACCTTTGAACAGAGCACAAAGTTATTGAGTCCTTGCGTCATCATAATTTTGGGTTTAGCATGGCCTTAGGAAGCTGATCTCATTACAGAATTTTCTCTATCGACTGGTTAATATTCCATCCACTATAGAGAACATTATGGATGCCTCTTGCATCTAATTGTCAAATCATTAAGTCTATGCTACCAAAGTCCACCATATGTATCATGCTCTTTTTCAAAGGAATTCTATCTACCTGTGTCGGCCACTCCTCAAAAATCTTGACTTTGCATGTCGGCCATACCCTCAATTTGTCTCAGAATCAAATGATACTTTGGTCTTATGATGCACCCTAGCCCTACTTTCATGATTGGTAGGTCACCTTGAACCCAAAAATCGACATTTCATCATGGGTTGTTGACTGGGTGGTTTCCCTAGTGTTTAACGACAAGACATCTATTCACACTTTGGGATTCGTGCAGTGTCTTGGAGGCCATTAGCCTTATTGGTGGTTTCCTTGACTTTTTCAGTAGTTTTCATCACTAGTTGTTATTCAGAAGGTATTTTTCATGTACCACTTGCATTTGGCACACTCAAAATATGCATAGGGTCGTTGGTTCATGAACATGTTTTTTGTATGATCTCCACCAAATCATGAAGCTCTTGCTTGTTCCTCGTGCTAAATGATGAGAGATGCCTTAATGCTCTCCTTTCAGTAGGTCTCTTTCCATCGACTTTAGCCCATGTATTCTGGATACGAGACTTATATTTTTATGAGTACCTTGAGGTCTGCAGTCATTAGTGGCAGGCTCTCTCGCCATTGATAGATGGGAATACATCAATGTATCCTGATCAGTGGATCTGTCAAATGTTCGACACCAGCTCCTTTATTCACATTTGTAGAGATGTACTCGGTGCCTTGATACCTACTTTCATCATTGGTAGGATGTCTCGCGTTTGTTAACGGTATACCTCAATGACCGGTAATCAAACGATGTCTCATCCTGTTCGACCTCAACTCATTTATTCACATGATGTAGACTTGCACCATTGGCGGATTGTATTGAAGACTTGAAGACATCACTTTGTAGACACAGTTTTCCTGAGTTGTTGCTTCCATTTCATCAGACCAATACCTATTTGACTCCAGCAATCATGGGAGATTAGATTGTACTCCATGGTATACATATATCTTCAGATTGATTTTGGGACTGGTTTCACTGGGCCTTGTTCATGACTATGATAGCTATTGGCATGTAACTGCATTTATATTTGCCTACTCATGGCCATGAAAACTTGTTGGTATATTTTCCACATGGATCTACATTGTATTTTTGGCAACCATGTATGCAAAGTTAGTACATAATGTAACGAGCAATTAAGTTCATCCAGTTGGTTCTCTACCACTCCACTTCTGGGTTATTTATAATGTATTTTGGCCATCGCAGATACTCCTCTGATCTCACACATTAGGGGGCATCTGTTATAGCAAGATTTACCTCACCATTTCTATCTTGCACAGAGGGCCTTTTTCCATTTCCCTATGCAGAATTATCAACCCCCTTTTTGATAAATCCAGAGCCAAAATTATATATTTTTCCACATATACGCTTCATGACTGCTTTACAACGTGCGTATATGCTTGCTGCTCCACTATAGCTTGCGTATATCGGGATTTCTGCTAGAAAATACAAAATGAGGTCGGTTTTCCATGTCATGACAAATGATCTCTGATATTTGGCCTTCCATATACTGGAAACATTCTAACTCAACCCTTCAGTTGCATTCTGGAGGCTATAATAGCACAATTTTGAGCTATGGAAAAAGAGAGAGAAAGCATTCAACTTTGAGAGGAGTCTGCATCCCTTTGTCCCTCAAGTCTGAACACAGTTTTCAACCCCCAAGCTCTTTCCTTATTGTCAAGAGGACCTCATTACCTCTTTGCTATGAGCTTGCCTTTGGTGGAGGATTGAAGTGGTGGAGACCTAGTTGGAAGGAACTTGGTTTCGAACCGTGCCGACACAAAAGTATGTAACATTGATACTTTTGTTGATCAATTATTAATAGAAATACTCCTTTCCTGTCCTATCGATATCTTGAAAATATATGATTATTATCCATGAGCATGTTTGTAATGTTTATTAATGGATTGTGCTATCTGATGTGCTAACTCACTTTATATACTGTCACTATATACTTGCATCGCTTGTTTGTTGAGAACTTCTTGCAGGTGTAAAGTTTTGGGTAAAAGTGCTCAACGGTGGAACAACACCAAACGATTGGATCGAGGTAGGCTTCTTCCTCGTATTGCACATTAGTTTATATAGCACATGTTGGAATTGAGTTGATTTCTGCAGTCATACATGTTTGTTGTGGTTTACCCTTGGCCATAGAGAGTTTTTCCCTTGTAACAGCGGCTTGGGCTGGTTGTCCTGAGAATGGCCATATTTTCTCTGTCCCTTGTTTTGTGGGTTGGGGCCTCCTTTTCCCTGCTTCAGCTATGAGGAGTTTGTAGATCCAAACTCTCTCCTCTTCTTCTTAAATTTATTCTCGATCTTGACAACATCTCTATAAGCTGCACCTAATGATGTGATGTCTAGATACTCCATTTATGTTTGAATGTATCTATGCATACAGTCGTGATATTTGAGCAACAGATGTCATTCAGAGTCTTTGAAAACCAATTTGGTGCTCAGGGTATGGAAAATATTGGTGAAATATGGTAATGTCTAGTCCCTTTCCTCATGAAGCATGGTCCATCTTGTGTATTGGTCCTCCTAGCTTCCAACAAGGTAGTATTGTTCTTTAATGGCATCCCTGAAGGAATCCCATGTGGGGGCGACAAAAAATATTGCAGATTCCTTTATGTCCCTTTTCTTAGAGTAAGTATCCCAACATTCCTTAACATGTGGGATGACCTTGAGGAGTGCAAAAGTGATATTTTCACTATTGGAAAAATTGTGGACCAAAAAATACCCTTTGAGCAAATTCATCAATTTATCTACATCATCTCGATCTATCAGTCCTTCAAATAATGGAATATCAAAATTCAATTGTACCTTGAAGGGGGTTGTGTGGTCTCTTGATGAATATTTGTATCCTATGGGAAGCCACCGAAGGATCTGTGCAAAGTTATCCATCATTTTATTCCTTTTTTGCACAAGGGCTTCCTCGAGAAATAGTTTAAAATGATCTCCTACTCCATCATCTTTCTTCTCATACCCCATGAGTTGTTGTTGGGCTCAGTGTGGCCAACCTTGCAAAGGCTCGATTAGTTTGAGTCCCAACTTATTGTTCCCAAATCTTGTCGAGGACATGCACAAAGAAAAACAAATGAAGAGAAAATCACTCTGATACCAGTGAAATGGATTTATGAGAAGAAAGAAATGAATAACATATTGAATACAATAACAAAAATATACAGAGAAAAACAACATATATCAAGTGAAAAATAACTTCTATTGAATAAAGAAAATAGGTTGAAACTTCAAAACTGCAGAACTAAAACATCTTGCTCGAATGGTGGTAGCTATATCCAAGAAGAGATGTGGCTTCTACCCACATTTGTATGCGAAACATGATTACAATGAGGCTTCAAAGGGATTTTTAACATTACTCATGAACGCCAAAACCCTAGATATCCAAAAATCTAACCTTAGGAGATGAAACACCAAAATTTATGTGGGCCTCGATGGGTAAGTTGGTACCTCAACTTCTCGGTGTCATAAATTTTGCATACGACCTCTGTTTTAGGCATGTGATAGCCCATTGGAAAGGTATTTTTGAGAAATAGACATTGTGTCATCAAAATATAACTCTCCCTATAGTTTGACTATGGAAAGACAAAACAACACTATTTAGGACCCCAAAAAATCCCTGGAAGTACAAAACGATGTACTAACATGGAAACTTCCAAAATAAGCCAGTTGAAATAGGTGGGTGGCCACCAATATCCACCTAGATGTTGTGTAGGTATTTAGGACAGCCTCAGAAGTGTAGATCCCACAATTACAAAGAAATGTCATCATTACAAAGAAACATGTTGAACTAAAAACTGTCAAGATGAGCCAGTTGGAATAGGTGGGTGGCCACCTGGACCCACCAATATCCACCTGGATCATTCATTTTATTTTTGTTTCTTGAGAATTTTTTTCAGTTCCATGAGATGCCTTTGGTATTTTTCTAAGGATTCCTTAGTGATTTTTTCAAGATCCTAAAAAACATATGGATTATCTTTTTCTTCTTCTAAAACATCTATAACTTTATCTTTAAGGTTCAACAAATATTATTCTTCATCTATAAGATAATTGTTATTTGATTCTATACAAACTTCTTCTATATTTTCTTCTTCATTTGCAGGAGAATATTCAACATCATCACATTTAGAATTATTGCAATTGGAGGATTTTGGAGAGTCTTTACCTTCATTGATGACTGAGTCTTGATATGACTTCTCTAGCTTCAGCCATAGGTCCTTGGAGGAGGTACATCGTCCTATCCTTTCTTTGATAGAACCTAAGAGTCCATTGAATATGTTCTGGAATGCTATTGTATTGTTCTTATTTGCTTCCTTTTGGGCTACAAATTTGGATTGTTTCATTGAGGGAACTTATCCAGAAACAACTGTATCCCAAACACCTACTCCTTTTGAATTCAAATACCCTTTCATTTGTATTCTCCATGCTGAGTAATCTATCTCATCAAAGAAGGGGACTGCATCTTCATGTTCATACATTTTTGTGTCCATGGATCTCCTTCAAGATTGTAAGGCTTATATTGAAGGCCTTTAATACAAATTGTTGGACACACCGACCACACTGAGAGGTGGGGGGTGAATGAGTGTGTGTCTCTTTTTACACTTATTTCAAAATTTTATTTAGCAACCACTTCAAACATTATTATTCATTCACAATTAGCTACTTTCATATATCAACAACATACATAAATAATAGACAACTATAAACCATCACCATAATGAACACAAAGAACATCAGATATATGTGTAATATTTTCGTATTATTTGTTTACATGAATAATTCAATCTCTAGGGTTTATCATCACTAACTGAAAAAAGCACCAACTCCAAGAGAGTACCAACTCTCAATACAAGACTTGACTTGCAGATCTCAGCACCAACTAAGATGTGAGGAATCCAACCTTCAAGTACAAGACCCAACTTGTAGACAGAAAAACAATATGTCAAGTATTCTCTATAGGTCCATGACCTGTATATTATACAATGTGTGTATGTACATTCCTTGTTCTTGTTTATCCTGTGTATGTACATGACATGTCCTCTAGAAGTCTGCATACAACCTCAAAAAACTAGGGTTTCTAGTTTTTTGCAACTCTAAAAATTTTATGCCTCTGTCAAATCCACCTGTAACATGTCACTACATCCAAACTGTGCCATCTCTACCATGTCATCAATGAAACATATCCAACAACCTATGCATATCCCTCATGCATACATCATCATACAACATATATATCCCTCAACCATATCAGAAATGTACTATACATAAGAATGTTACTCAACTAACCAACCAGCATATACCATATCCATATCTCACAACAACCATACCAAGAATTCTTCAATCATTCACCATACCATAATCATATCTAAGCATCAAAACAAACATGTAATCATACTAGAACTTTTGTAGATGATGAGAACCTATAGAATGTTGACCTGGGAACTTGCTTCAGACTTCAGGGACCTAGCTCCAACATATATTTTCATGACCTTTTCACCTATACGCGACCTCCTATTCTACATCCTATGTATGTACAATGCCTCATCCATTGCATCCTGTGTATGTATGCAACCTCATCCATTGCATCCTGCGTACACCTTCAAAACTAGGTTTTTTTTTAACCTCTAACACTTTCTCCATCAATCCTCCTTTTCTACATCAGACTTGCGTGACTTCAAATGTATCAATGTGTACCTACAATGAACCTTTCAAAAAATAATAGATATTCAATGTGTTCAAAATTATATTGCATAAGAGACCCTTGCTCTCTTATTTATACTCTCCAAGTAGCTTCCTCTAGGGGTTATCTTATAACTAATTTGTTAACCCACTTCTAACTACTTTGTCCACTTACAACCACTTTATCTACAAATAGTAAGTTCTCCACTTCTATTTGCAACTAGTTTATTTTTAATTATTTTCTTATTGCAACAACTTAAGCCATTATTAACTCCTAGTTGCAACCATTTTGACTAGTGAACTTATTCTAGGAGCTTCTAGAATAATTTTACTTCTTTGACCTTCTAGGGGCTTCTAGGAAACTCATGAGGGTTTTCCAACTTCACTAAGCCATATCTCCTCAATCGTGAGGAACTGTGTGACATACCACATATCACTAGAAACAACACGACATGTACTTTCCATCCATGATAGTCTCACCTACAAATTCAATGATGCATTACATTATTCCTCAACCAAAATTGGGTTCCATGAACTACTCAACCACTTAACCATCTGGACTTAGAAAAGCATATTCCCGTGAGGGATTTCACCATAAGGAGGTCACTTTGGAGTTCATCCATTTGGTACTTCCTATCAACCATGACATGACATTAATGATACAAATTTCTTTGATATCAACCTTGAAATCAATGAAAACACATCACTAAGACACCACTTTACATCAACCCTTTGAAATCAATGACAACATAGTACAACAAACATCACATACACATATACAATTAGTTTCAATATGTTTCTACAATATTGTAGTTGTATTCAAAAAGGAAACATGTGACCATATGAGCATACAAAAAAGATTGTAGAAGTAATTCATACAACAAAAATGTAATACTCAAATATCAGATAAATATATTAAGATAAGTCCCAAACACATTCACCAAGATCCATGTCTCCAAAATGCCTCTTGCTCGTCATTAATTTTGAAGTAACAATAATTTACATTATATACAAAGCTAAAAAGTCCTTAATTCGTTATAGACATTTATTTTATATAGCATAAGAAGAGGCTTTTCATATTCAGTAACTGTCATCCTATCAAATGATAGTTACAACGCTTCATTTCATATTCTCAATTAGGACTTTATAATAATTACAAAATAATAAAAATGTAGAAACTTTGTTACAAAAATCAAGTGGTCTTTGGTTGTTGCATTTAGCCATGAAGGATTTCCACTATTTGAAGGCTTCTAGTATAGTGTCTATTATTCTCAGTTGCATATTCTCGAGATCTACCTCACCATCATAGATAGGGGTTACCACTTATGTCTTTATATCTTATTTTGTTTGTGGTATGAATTGTTTGGTTAACAAGATCAATTTGTTTGGATTTATTATTCTGGTTTCCAACACTTATTTATCAACCTCCTCTATCATGTCGATAGCCTTCATGATGAGATTCATTTTAGTCTCCACATATTATATTATCATTGAAATGGTCCTTGTTTTTCTAAATCTATCAAGGTCTCCATCCCAAATTGTTCTAGCAAGTTATTTGGTTTCCTCCACAATCTTTTGCATGATTTTTCAACTATTTCTTGATTGGTTTTGATATCACTGGAGATAGATTTCCCAGTATTAAGTAGTAATTGGTCTTTGATCCTCTTCTTGGATATATAGACTAGTAGGATGTTAGGAGGGTTATCATAAACATATTCCAATCTACCATCTTATCATCGGAACTCTAGACCTTCTGGTACTTTTCCTTCACACTGTTCATCTCTAGACCTAGCTTAAGGTGATCCAACATGTTCTTTTGAATCCTATTTAATAGACAGAAGAATTTATTTTGTACATATTTTATTTCCTATTTGTCTTTGGTGGCTTCTTATTTAACTATCTCCAATAAAAACAGTTCCCCTTTTACTTTATTCCAAATTCTTCTCTAGGAAGTCATTGTCTTGTCGCAATTGTCGAATCTTGTCTTCTATCTTCTCATGGTATGCACTTATTTCCAAGCGTTCTTTGTACAACCTTACCATTTCTTGAGTATGTGTGGATTTAATTTGTTCTATTTCTTCTTGATGTAAATTTGGTTTCAAGATATCCTTTTGTTCAAATTATTCACTTATTTTGTTCTCTTGAAGTTGCAATTCCCTCTATAGTTCTTCTCTGTGAAAACGTTCTGTTGTTATTGCCTCTTTCCTAAATTAATTGGATAAATTATCTTTGATTTTATCCATGGAAGCATCCATATCAGATACCCTTTCTTTTGATATGTCAAGTGCTTCAGTAATTTCATAGACCAACATCACATTTGCACCAGTGAAGCAATTAAGGGGTGATGTTGCATGTATTTCATTATCTTTAGGATATGGGCATGCTTTCCACTTAATGATTCTTTTATATGTTTTTTTCTTGTACCCAATCCTTTTATTTTTATCTTTGTTGATATTTTCTCAATAGCCTTAGTATTTTGGTTGTAATAGTATTCTCCTATAGCTACAACAACATATTCTATTCCAAGTCCTGGAGATGTGAATGAAAGATTACCTAGAATTGTTTCCATAGGAGTACATTCTTATAAGGGTAGTGACCATACTTGTGCTAGGATTTTCCACCACATATTGGTTCAATTGGTATAGTTCCTTTTATTGTGATTTGGTTGCATTCCTCTTTTCTTCCTCTTCTTTCTTTCATCATTTTGAGCAGCCAATGAGGATTTATATTCATATTCCTTTCTGTTCATCTCAATTTTTATATCTGCTTGAGCCTTGGTCTCCCTCTCTATGATGTTTTCATTCCTTCCATTGTTCTTCTATGAAACTTGGCCTTTACCTTTTCTTGTGTCCAATCCTATTTTTTCTTTGCATCCTATGCCTTATTTCTATGTTGGTACTTCTCTTTAGCTTCATCGGCCTTCCTTGATATTTATTCATCCTTCTACTTTTGTTCCCTTTCTTTGGCTTCCTGCTTCTCCTTATCCTTCTAGTGTAGTTCTTTAAATTTTTCTTTTACCATAACCCTATATTCATCTTCCCCTTTCTAGAGTTTCTCATTGGATAGATCACTAGGTAGCTTGTCTAGTACTTCCTCAAAATAAAGAGCTCCCCTGAAGAGATCCTCTGCAAAATCAGCCTCATGAACAACTTGTTTTTCTAACTTGAAAACCTTTATATTCTCATATATTACATTCTAGGGATCATTCCCCTTTTTTATCCCTGTGTAAAATAATATCCCAACTTCAACTTCTTTCTCAACATGTGGTTTATCTGATAGAGAATACTTGCCTATGTCAAGTGGAAAGATTGGCTAATACTTCTTGTTCTTCTCTGATAAGTATGTAGTGACTCCTTTCTCAAATGTATGATAGGATATTTCTCTCGCTAACAGCTTATCGGGCACATATTTGGGCAGTAGATGTGGTGGCCCGGTGGCTCCATATATCTTGACTTAGGTATAGTATTTCCTCATATACCAGTATCCTATTTCTTTTAATTCTTTGATAGCTCTCGGAGATATTCTATGTGGGTAAAACCAAAAATTAGCTTTGTATAGAGGGGCCAGGAAGTAATAAAAAATATTGTACAATTGTTATTTACATTTTATCTCCCATAATTGTGAACAACATACATGAATCAAGGGTTGGTTTGTATTCTAAGCCTAATTAAAAGTAAGAAATTTATGAGCAACATAAATTGCATCAATAAGGTATGTTGTCATAAAGAAGCCATGGTTTTTCATACATTGGGATTCCCGATCTCAATTTATGATATTGAAGGATAAAATGTTGGCCCAGTTAAAAGCTCGTCCACTCTCGACCACTTTGTAAGCCATCAGAAACCACTTCATCCTAAAATGAGTGTTGGTTTCCTTGCCATAGAGCCTATAGATCATCACATTCATGACTTTATATAGATATTTTAGGCACTTCACATGAATATATATTTTCCCTTACTTTACTAGCCATTCCTCATCGCAAACCAATCCTCCATCAACATTTCGAATTCCTTATGATCAACTCATAAATGATTCATCTAGTGATATTGTAAGCTCTAGGGTTTTGTACCTAGCTCTAATGTCTTCGTCCTACAGAGATGCAATCGAAACACTTGAGACATTGATTATTGTGGTCATTTCTTTTTTCAAGTGGGTGAAGCACCATCATGCAACATATTTATAAGGAAAAATCATTGGGCGAGTAGCTACAGTGTGAATCCCACTTCTTCTGCTGTTTTTCTACTCATTAATATCTTTTTCATCTTATGGGTATTCTTCGTTCTGAAACATGTGATATATTTCATGGTGCTTTTCACAGTCTTCCCTTCCATCGTGGATATGTGTGTCTATAATAGTGAGAGATTATGGACCTGAAATAGGGATAGGTATAATAGTTGACTGGTTATTTTATTTTTTGATCTAAACTCTGGACATCTTGTTGCCTATATAAATTGTCATGCAAAAAACAAATTTACTTTACCTTATAATTTTCTACAAAAAGAAATGACTTTGAAACACACAAAATACATATAACCTGTTGGCACGATATCTTTATCACACAACGAAATTTACCCATATTTTTATAGTAGTAGTGCTTACACTTTCATAGGTTTTACACGTAAAGCAATGTATCGATTAGGACTTAACAAAGTTGTAATGTTTCACAAATTTTCCCCAAACCCTATGTAATTAATATTAAGCATGTTACAACTCTAGTTTTATTAGGGACATACAACTCACCATTAATTTTCTCAAAGATAGTTCTATGTGTGTTACCGTTGGTGTATCATCGGAGGAAAAGAGTGGAGAGGGGAGAAAATATTTATGATTGTGTCATCACTGGAAATGATAAATACTAGTGTTTCAAAACTCTTCAACTTAAATCCATATTTCGAGGATGATCACCTATTATGATAATCATTTACCCTTGAAAGGTGTGCTAAAAGGTACCAAGGTATTAAAAGTTGTCTCCCTTATTACATGTTTGTTTTATTAAATTAAACAAGCCATTATATTTTGTTTAAGTGGAGGGTTTATTTAACGAGGTTATGGTGTTGTCATTATAAGATGTTTGAGATGGGTCAATGTTCTGGGAGGTTGGTTCCCAATGAGGATGTGTTGGGAAGTGTCATCGTCGAAAGATTTTACATATATCACAAAGGGTAGTCTCATGACTTCTCCTGACAACGAAAAGATGTTCATTGAAAATGTGAACTAATGAAGTAACACCATGTCATGTGTATCATGTACAACTAAAATAGGTTTCATTACATTATAGTGTGTGGTTGTATTGGGATTTATTTTATACATGGTGCAATAGTGAAATTTGGAAAGGGTTTAAGGGTCCATCTCTTCTTGACATGTATGCATTGGAAGATGACTTGTCAAAGTTGGGATATCATCGTCAGGAGATTGTTCAAGGAGTAGAATCTATGGATGATATGCCTACTATTTTTCACAATGAAGATATGAGATTTGACTTACAAAGGAAAATATTGGTTAAATATATACATATGTGTGTGTTTTATTTGATGTGAGGTCCACCTCTTATGACTGGGTCACAGGAACTACCAGAACCAATATCTTCTTGACACAACATCATGAAAAGAGAATAATCATGAAAGTGACATATAGCTTTTCACAATGCATAGTTCATCGTCGACCTGAGAATAAGACTCTCTACAGGTGCATCTCCATTGCATTATCTCTCATTGAAGAAGCATTTTCATTGGAAGGATTGGATGGAAGAGTAATATCATACAACTTTGGAGGGGGAGCGCGACGATGCTTGAGTGAGGTCATACGTGTAGAGGATTCTAGCACATTATTGTAGCAAGTTTTCTAAATAAGAGCTTAAGATCCTCTTATGGAAAAAAGGAGAAGGGTCCTCAAACCAATATATCTTAGATGTGTCATGAATTTATCCTTGAACCAACGTTGGAAATTATTTACAAAGATTAGTCTTATGAATGAATATATAGTTCGATAATAGTGATTAGTACCTTGCAAAAATTTTAGTTGGTGGGTACCCACTAAAACTAATGAGCCTTTGTGGGTTGTTTTGGATGTCACAACAAGAAGTTAATTCATTTTGGGATGTTTATTATAATTTATTAGGAGAATATGAAGAGGATGAAACTGAATAAGTTCATTTATCTCATAATGCTTAATATACCAAAAGAAAAGGATTACCTACAACATTAGATTCTCTTTCCACTTCTGAGACTAGGAAGAAATCATCAACTTCTCATAAATCTACTTCCACCGCAACAAATTCTTCATTTTCCTCTATTTTAAATAACTTGGAGTATGATTTTGTGGAATATTTGAAGAAAACTAAAGTAGATATTTATGTGTTTGAGATTTTGAAGTTATCACAAATACAAGGAAGTTTTATTAAGGCTCTACAAGGATCATCTTTGGGTATAATAAAATATATTAATGTTGGGGGAAGCAAATAAAATGGAAAATTCATCCAAAGTGCAAATTCTAGGAAGAAATTTGCTAAGAATTAATAGGTTGTTAATGCTTCTTTGATTGGTAAAAGGTTAAAATATAGCACTCCCCCTTTCTTATTGATATTTGAAATATTTAAATAAATGTGCAAAATTGTATGGTTGATTCAAGTGTCTCATCCAATGTTATTCCTTATACAGTATTGTTTAAATCTTCACCAATACTAATGAGGGGGGGTGAGTCAGTGTTGAGAACCTTTTACCATTTTCAATCACAAAATTAACTTATCAATGATTACATTCACTTATGATTGAATTTAACATATCATATACATATAACCATAAATAGTACCATTCAACAATTCACTACATCATACACAATGCACAAGATATTTTTACGTGGAAACCCAAATGGGAGAAAACCATGGAATGCTTTCTTATATATCAGAATATTACATTCATGGGAAGCACTAACTACCAAAATTATCCAACACCAACTGGAAGGAGGAACCAACCCCCTATTTACAGGCTCAAACCTGAAGAAAGATACAACTCCTTGAATTCTCTAGCTCCAATTGGAAGGAGGCTACGACCCCCTTATTTACAGGCTCCAACCTAAAGGAATATCCATCTCATTTTGTTCTCAGGCTCCAACCGAAAGGAGGATATGACCCTCTAATTAATAGGCTCCAACTTGAAGGAAGCTAAAACTCCCTATGTTCTCTAGATCCAATTGGAAGGAGGCTAAAACCCCCTTTCGATGTCCCTTTCTTATGCCCTGAAATAAAAGTGTAGACTCAACCTGTCACTACTACTATCACTGATACATCATCATCAACCTATCATTGTCACTATCTATATCACTGTCACTGTCACTACCATTGTCACTATCACTATCATTGTCACTATCACTATCATTATCACTGATATTGTCACTGTCATTGTCAATATCATTGTCACAGATACTATAATTGTCTCTGATAATCAACCTGTCACTGATATTGATACATAATCATCATAAAAAACGTATTCTAATATCACCAAGAAAATCTCTTAGAACATATGCCAAACATCACCAAGATATGCCTCAAACCATGTGTTATATCCCTAAAATTCCCTACTCATGCATGCATGGCCTTGGCCCTCTTACTTGCATATTTTTCCAAAGAAATGCTGAGAAGATCTTCTTAAAAAACCAATTTTTAGAAGATGTATGCGTCCTACACCATTACAGCCCGTGTACATACGCTTGTTGCACCACTACAACTAGCATACATATGCTTGATGCACCATTACAACCCGAGTATGCTTGCAAAAGTTGCAAGGAATTCGTTGAAATTCATGGGCTATTGGAAATTTCCCAACTAATCCACCTTCTATATCCCATCACCCAACCGAATAACCATCCTTTTGGCATATAAAAGGGGGTTTTGGGGTCTCATTTCACATCGAAGAATAAGAACAATGAAACTCTGCCCAATTTCACTTCCCCTCCTTGCTCAAGATTTTGTTTCCTTTGTGAGATATTTCAGAATCATTCCCTCATCATCTCCTTATTCCTCCATTCAACCTATTCCCTTCCATTTAGTTGATCATAAGGTTGAGAGAATAAGTCCATTCAAGGTGCACTTGGAGCATGGTAAAGAGGAGCCCAGACCAGGTTCGCGGAACGGTGGCTGACATAGATTGTAAGTTGTAATCTATGTATGATGAATAAAAGAATCACATTTTCCTATCCCAAATGATGATGTATTGAGTATTTTCATTGATTTATACTTATCATTTAACATCTAACCCTAACTCATGAATAGAATAGCATGCTTGTAGTCCTTGTTTTCCTATCTTTGGATGCAGGTCAGCCTTGGGAGGAGATGTGCAGTTAGTGGAACTACCAAGCTTGAGGATATCATCACCAGATGTGGGATCAAAGGTATAGTTACCCAATATATTCTATCATTTTCTTTCTTTACATTAGTTTTGGTATGTTTGGGGTAGTATAGAGAATTGATTAGCTTTTAGACGGTTATTCGCTCTATCTACAACTTGAACCCTAGTGTAGTTAACGGNTTCCCGCTAGCACAATCTACCAAGAATGTGCCAAAGTATTCCTCAACCATGTTCCATAACATCCACAAATCATTTACCAAATATATGCCTCAATCATATGCCATATTACTCATGATATGTCTCAACCATGTACTAAAATATGTACCTCAAACATACACCATATCATCCAAGATGTGCCTTAAGTATGTACCAAAACATCTAATATATATATATACCTAAACCATATGCATCAAGCCATGTGATAAATCCTCTAATATATGCCTCAATAATTTACTAAGACATGTGCCAAAACATCCAAGATATGTATGCAACCATATACCTCAAGCATGTGCCAAACATTAATGAAATTCCTCCAGCAATATGCCAATACATGCCTTAATCATGTGCCAAATCACCAAGATAAAAACTTAAAAACACACACAAAATCATACCTTTCAACATTTGATCAACTTGGTGCATACCATCACATACCCTCATACCTTCTTCATCCTCAAAAATAAGAGAATAACATCTTCATCAAACTTTACCTCAATCTCGCAGGACTAGTTTTGGATTAGTCACAAACCCTAAATTTCAACAAGAATGAATCCATACATGTAATGACTAAATGTCTTAACCTTGTACCCAATATTCTTAAATATATTCTCTAAAATTCCTCCAATTTTCACTCCTTGATTCATCCCTGAAAAGAAGTTATAGCGAAAATGGCAGACCTTGCTGAATTATGGTCTATTCTGGAGAGAAAACTTGTATAGCATGCCACGCATTGAATATTTGATATCTAGTTATAAACATAACACAAAAAATACTAATGACTTTAATATTTCCAAATTAATTTGTCTCACATAATTTGTATGCTCTATGAAGAAGCTATGATTGTTTTTCTCAGAACACTTGTTTGGGACTAGTTTAAGGACTAGTCAAAAACCCTATCTTCCACATAGTGTCTCTCCAAAAATACAATGACCTAGAAGATGAAATGTTTACCATAGGTAATTTGATATGTCTTCTCAATATCCTCCAATATTTTCTATCTAAATCATTCTAGAAAAACATTTATAGAGAAAATGGTAATATAACTTTTAAATAACATACCTTAGCACCCATCATCACAAGACTTCATCCTCCCTTGGAATTTCGATCTTCTTCACTTCATCTTCCCTTTGAAATTCGCCTAAGATGTATTTGGTTACCTAAGATAAAAATCACTTGATTTAATATAACAAATGAACTACCAGTTTCCTTATTTATACTAGATCTGGCACCCTATTTTTAGGGTCGACTTGACCAAAATAAAATTCAATTTAATTTTTTATGATTATTCCATTGAGGCCGAATTTACCAACAATATCCTTAATATTTATTTTAATTTTCATTGCAATGGGGATGACTTGTAACTTCTTGTTTGCAACAACTTTTCTTCTTTTAATTAATATGGGGTTGACTTGTCACTTTTTGTTACAACTGTTTAGGGCTTCTTAACCATACTTTGAGGCTTCCATCTTCAAGAAGGAATATCTCCTCAACCATGAGGAACCACGTGACATACCACCTACCATTGGAAATAAAATGATGAGGCATATCCAGCCATGATATTTTTTCATGCAATTTCAATTTCCTTCATCCTTGTTTTCCTCAAGCAACTTCGAGCTTCATGACCACACCTCTGGGGCTTCTCAACCACTTAACCACTTAGCCATCTTTCCAAGTATTCATGTAGACTTCTTCGAAGTGTCTTCCCGTGAGGGCCATGCTTAGAGATACACCATAAGGGGACCACTTTGGAGACTTCTTCAAATAAACCCATTACTTGGACTTCTTCTCTAGTTGACATTTAGGTTTGACATCAATGACAACTAAATTTCCAACAATCTCCCCCTTTGGAATTGATGGAAACACTCATACTCCCCCTATGAAATTGCTTATTATATTTCACACCTCATGTTTCTCTCCCCCTTTAACATCGGTGGAAAAGGGTAACTCTCTTTGGGGTTGCTCCTGATTAAGGTATTTTTCCCCTGTGACTTTGGGTCAAGTCACAACAGAGAGAGATCGAAATAAGAAGACTAAAATATACCCTCACAAACAAACATGTAAACAAGAAATAATTACATTTTCACTATGAGAGAGAAGGGAAGGAAAAGGAGAAGACTTGCACCTTAAACCCTTTGTTCAATTTCGATCCCCGCTCCAGTTTCTTGAAGAGCTCTTGGTCTCTGCCGAAACCAACCGCAAGAAGAAACCAAGATAGTGTTGCAAAAAGGTAGTTATAGGTTCAAGAAGAATATATCAAGTGTATAAATCAAATATTGTATGAACAATAACAACATATAACAATGCAATTAACACAAGATTTGAGGGAAAGAGATCTCCTATATTATTGACAATATATGAAATTTTGTTACAACCTATTTCGACTTCTGGAACTGCTTTGAAGCCAACTGCCTAGGTTCCTCCACAAGTCCTTCGAGCATTAACTCAACAAGTAGGCTCTTCCTCACATAAACCAACAAGGATAGGATCACACCTTGTGGATGTATAAGAGAGGAAGTAACTCTGGAAAAGGATTTTCCATGTCAGGGGATACTACTCAGAGCATGAAAGGATTAGGGAAGCTTGCTAAATCTCAACACCATAACCTTGAACCATCAGATTTATCCTCATCTCTTCCCTCAATGGTGCTTTTATACCATCCTAAATAGGTTGGGGAGGTTGAATTTTGTTTAGTATGGGCTCAAGTACGTTGGGAAATGAGCCCAATGTTATAAGGAAAATCTCTCTATGGCTAGGGTGAACCATGACAGAAGGAAATGACTGCAGAAATCAACTCTATCCCAACAACATGATATATAAACCAATGTGCAAGGGAGATAAGAAAGTGTCCTACCTCATCCAGATGTTCGATGAAGTCCATCGTTGAGCACTTTGACCCCAAGCTATACAACTACAACAAGTTCTCAACAAACAAGAAAAGCAATCATATAGTGGTAATGTAAAAGGTTATCACATTAGATAACATAATCCATCAATATACATAACAAATACGCCCATGGATAATAACTCATATATTTTCAAGATATCAATTGGATGGGAAAGGAGTATTTCTATTAATAAATGATCAGCAGAAGTGAAAATATTACAGACTTTCGTGTCAGCACGGTTCGGAACCGAGAAAATAAGTTCCTTCCAGCAGGGTCTCCACCAAAGGCAAGCTCATAAGAGAGAAACAATGAGGTTCTCAATCAATAAGGGAAGAGCTTGGGGGCTGAACACTATGTTTAGACTTAAAGGACAAAGGGATGTAGACTCAATATGAAGTAAATAATTTCTCCAGAGTAACTTTTCTCTCAAAGTTGAATTCTTTCTCCTTTTCCATAGCTCGGACTTGGTCCATTTATAGCCTTCAAAATGGAACTGAAGGGTCGAGTCAGAATGTTTCCAGTATATGGAAGGCCAAGGATCATAGATCTCCTGTCATGACATGGAAACCCAACATTTAATTTTCATTTTTTGGCACAAATTCTGATGTACGTGGGTTGTAGTGGAGAAGCCTGTGTATACACATGTTGTATAGTGTGCAAGATGAGTACAAGTGGAAAAATTTGTATTTTTGGCTCTGGATTTTATCAACAAGGAAGATAAGTCTGCATAGGGAAATGGGATAAGACCCTCTGTGCAATATTTCATAGGGTGAGGCAAATCTTGCTATAACAGTTCCCCCTAATGTGTGAGGTCAGAGGAGTATCTGCAATGGCCAAAATACATTATAAATAACCCAGAAGTGGAGTGGTAGGGAACCAACTGGACGAACTAGTTCTCATTACATTCTGCATTGACTTTGCATACATGGATGTCAATAAAGTTACACTACACATCCATGTGAAAATATACCAAACAAGTGTCTGTGGCCATGAATAGGCAAATACAAATGCGGTTACATGCCAATAGTTGTCATAGTCATGAACAAGGGCCAGTAGAACTAATCTCAAAACCAATATAAAGATATATGTGTACCATGGAGTACAATCTGATCTCCCATGATCACTGAATTCATATAGGTATTGGTCCAATGAAAAGGAAGAAACAACTCAGGAAAGTTGTGGCCACATAGTGATGTCTTCAAGTCTTCTACACAATCTGCCAAAGGTGCAAGTCTACATCATTTGAATAAAGGAGTTGAGGTCGAACAAGATGAGACATTGTTTGATTACCGGTCATGGATGTATACCATTAACAAATGTGAGACAACCTACTAACAATGAAATTATGTATCAAGGCACCAAGTACATTCTTACAAGTGTGAATAAAGGATCTGGTGTTGAACACCTGAAGAATCCATCGATTAGGAGACATTGATGTATTCCCAATTTTCGATGGCGAGAGGGCCTCCCACTGATGACTACAAGCCTCAAGGTACTCCTAAGACTCTAGGCCTCGTTTCCAAAATATATGGGTTGATGTCGATGGAAGGAGACTCGCTGAAATGAGAGCATTAAGGCATCTCTCATCAGTCGGCACGAGGAACAAAGCAGGAGCTTCATGATTTGGTGGAAATCGAACGAAGAACAAGTTCACAAACCAATGACCCGATGCATCTTTCGCGTGTGCCAAGTGCAAGTGGTACATGAAAAATACCTCTAAATAGAAGCCAATGATGAAAATTGTTGACAAAGGTGAGGAAACCATCATTGAGGCTAATGGAATCCAAGACACTACACGAATCGAATGTGTGAATAGATGTCTTTCTGTCAAACACAAGGGAAACCACCCAGTCAATGACCAATGATGAGATGTCGATTTTTGGGTTCAAGGTTACCTACCAATGATGAAAGTAGGGCCAGGGTGCATGATAGGACCACAGTATCATGTGATTTTGAGACAAACTAAGGGTATGGCCGACATGAAAAGTCAAGAGTTCTGAGGAGTGGCTGACATAGGTTGATAGACTTCCTTTGAACAAAAGAATGAGACATATGGAGGACTCTAGCAGCATAGACCTAGTGATGAAACCATGAGATGCAGGAGGCATCAATGAAACTCTCTATAGGTATTGGAAGAGAACCAGTCAGTAGAGAAGACTCTGTAATGAGCTCAGCTTCCTAAGGCCATGCTAATCCCAAAATTATGATGATGAATGGACTCAAATAACTTTGTGCTATGTTCAAAGGAGACACGACTACTACCAACATAAGATAATACTCCCTTCCCACCCGTCGTTTTTTATTTTTTTATAGTCAAATTAATTCTATGATACAAAGGAGGAAACAAGTGTCGCAAGTAAGAAAAACTAGTTCCAGCAGTGGAACATACCTATGCTCAATGTAGGGAAATGCATGCAGGATATGGTCACTCGGGGGAATGTTCTCTCCTAGGTATAGGGTGTCAAATTGCGAAGGATATAAACAAGGCTCTTCTTGGTTGAGGATGAATAACTGCTGAGGCAAATGGTTTATAATGCAAAGCGATAACTGGCTATAGGCTCAATATTGCAAGCAAGGGCATGAGATGCAATCACAACTTAACGCCAAAAACAATGTCCCTTTTTATGTCTTTTAGTCTACTTGGTGTGAAAAAGGGATAAACTTGTGCCAAATAGACGTCTTTTCAAATCCAATTTATGAGTGTAAAAAAGACAAGTTCACTCGGAAATCTTTTCAATTTTTTATAATGAGTCAGAAAAGAGATTAACTAAGACTCACGACCTTTCAAGTCCAATTTAACGAGTGTGAAAGGGAAAAATCACTCGGCAATCGTTTCGGTTTTGGACAAGTTGGAAAAGATCTTAACTCGGACTCGCTTGGGAGATTCTAGGCAGCAAGTCACAAGGGAGGCCAAGGCTCCCGAGCAGGACTTCTGTGAAAATTCAGTATCTTACGAATAACTGACATAAGCTTGGGAAAACCCAAAGCTCTCCAAGTCGAGGAGGATAAAGCACTAACGGAGTACATAGTCTCTGTGATGGATCAGATAATGTCTCTTACTAGTAAATACATAAGGGGGGGCATGGGATACCCCACAAGGCCATTCCAATCGAAGGGAACTTCCTCAGGACTTGGAGGGAGACCACTGGGGGAGAGAATAAATCTCTCTCATTCAGAGGGTGGAGGATCCGGAATTTTGATGACATGGTTGAAGGACACACCACCCTCCACAAGGAGAGTAGGATTGACCAGAGATTGCACTAGTACAACCACTTCTTCAATTGTAGGTTGAATAGGATGTATGATAACGGGGATAGGGGACACATCACCCTCGACAAAGTGGGTGAGTTCAGGAGAGGATTATGGCGGCACTACCGTCATGTCAATCAAAGAAGGAACAAGGTGTGGGGAAACCATAGATGCCTCAGAATGTGAAGGGACCTTAGGTGAGCCCCATGCTTCCGGTATCCCATCCATAGCTGGACACAAACGAGTAAGGTGATCTCCTTCGCAAGTCCTGCAAAGGACTTTAGGTTTACATCTGAGGCGTCGAGACTTCTCAATGCCCCCAACGTCATTCACAACAGATGGTGACATGCTCTCATAATGACTGGTAGAGGCGAGAGAGTCATCTCCTACATGATGTACAAAGGTTGGAGATGTGACATTGGTATGACTCGTGGAAACTAGAGTGGTGCCCCCTGCATGACTAGCAACGACCGGGTGCAGGTTGTCAACATAACTTATAGAATTTTTTGACTCATATCCACCATGACTGGCAGAGGTTGGTGATGGAGCTCCAGTATGACTGACAGTGACTGGACTAGCAGTGAGTTGTGGCATTTGATACAAAGGTCCAGAGAAAGATTGACTTTGAAACATTGCAGGCCAGGAAGGATCCTGGTTTACCCCCTGTCCCTATCCGAAAAGGTAGTATCCTTTGCCTAACTAATTCGAAGAGGTGTGTATGGGCATCATCATTGAATTCTGTGAAGATACATAAGTATGATAAGGATTATTTGAGTGAGGATATAAATTTTTGCCTTGTGAAGCAGTTCCATAAAGAGGGTAGTTCGAACCGTAAAATTGATTCTCCCCATATGAAATACCTAGGGATACATGCGGACCCGTCATGGGAAAAGTGTCCAGAGGAATTGGCATGGCGGATAGAGGATACATGGATGGGGTGTAATAAGAGGAATAAGCACCCATCTAAGCACTGGCTCTTGAAAGAGCATAATTAGGATTGGATCCGGAAGAGGATGGATTCCAACCTCCCATAGCAAGAGTTGGTTGAGGGGCATGACTCATATCGAACAAAGTAGACATCGGATCCATGGTGCCCCCGAATCCAATGATAGGATTCATATAAGTAGACTAGGGAGATGATTGCAAGGGTGAAGACATATCAACAAGAGAATGACTAGAGACCCAAGGTGCGGACTGAGTATCATAGTTCCGCATACCATTATGAAAAGTGGAAGAGTTTGTCTCCATGAAATGAGTAGGCAGCATGGGGTGGGTAGCAGTAAACGAGGGATTAAAAGGAACTCCACTATCCATGATACTTAAAACTCAATAGAGACTCCCAAGGCCAACTAGTAATCAAAAAGCACACCAAAAATCAAACAACCAATATGCATGCAAACGGGGTAAAGTGGCTGAGTGGCCTCCATCCCTAAAGAAGGTATGTCTCGCCTAAGAGTGGTTGAAGACTCCCTGCTAAATATCGAAGCTAATAGAATCAATTATAAGGGCCCTCGTGGGTTCAACAACCAGTCGGTCAGATCCCCCTAGAGAGGTAATCCTCCATAAGGGTTGTGTGTTGTCCGACCCTTATCTGACCCAGGATATCTGCAGAATAACCCCTGCAAGTAACCTATGAGACACCTAAGTCAAGCAACTAATAAACAATTGTATAATTGATGCAAAGGTGAGAAGTCGCAAGTTAGGTCCACCGTATGGGCAGGGTAGCAAAGCCTGAAACCTTGAAAGCACCACCTCTCACGAAGGTAAAGGCACTAGCAAGATCCCTAGATATGAATAGATCCCCATAAATATCTCTGATGCTAGGAAGGTATAGTGGGGATATCCCTTCAACCAACTTCGTGCGACCTCGTGATTAACTCCGGTGCGAGCAGAGCCTTCTAATCTTACCAATTCTACAATGGATTTCTCCACTCCTTGACTCAGACACATACGTTGATTTAATTGCCTTGGAGAAGTTTACTCACAAAATCCTATTCCAAGGCACTAAATCCTAGGCTAGTTTGTCCACCCTAGAAAATAAAATCGTGACTAATCAATTTTAAATTATAGCATTGATTTTAATGCTTGTGATTACTCAAAAAGGTATGGTAGTGAAACTCATGGTGTTATGACTCTGCTAGAAAAGTAAATATGAAAATAATGCAAAGTCCTAACTTTAACTTTCAATGAATGATATGCTTCTAAGAACAATGCAATTTCCAAATTCAACTCTGCAATTCTGAAGTAAAAATGCAATCTTTCACTATATGCACTAAGCTAATGATAAGGACTTAAAAGACAAAAATGCCAAGCAATGAAAAATGCCTATTTTCTTTGTATTTTCAATATAACAAAACTAAAAATGCATGGACTGAAAAGTAACTTGATATATAGTCCTACTGTGTATATAAAAAAGATAACTCAAGCAGGATACCAAGCAGCAAGACACCTAGCCCAATGTGAAAGGACAATAAAAAATGAAAAGATGATGAGAAATACTTCGCCTAGAAATTCAACCAAAAGAGGGTTTCCTGTCATCCCACAAGAACTTAATAGGCACTACAAAGACCCAAGAAGCCTCAACAAGCATCAAATCCCACCTAGCAAACACCAGACCAGGAAAAAAGGCAAGGCAAGCTGATGTATGTGATTGTTCAAACAAACAGAGCATATATACGCAACTTGTAGTGAGACAACCAGCATATGTACATGACTGTCAAGGAAAAAGGTGCGTATATGCTTTAAAACAAGGTCAGACAAGGGAGAAAGGCTGAAAACTCATACCTAGAGTGAACAAGAGATGTCAAGCAATGATACGACAAGAACCACAAAATAAACGAGAGCAGTCTAAGGAGAAAAGTACTTCAAACCCTAAGAAAGACGATTCAATCCCCAGTGTGGTCACCAATTCTGTTACTACGAAAATATCTCTATGGATAGGGTGAACCACAACAGATGGAAATGACTGCAAAAATAAACTCTAGCCCAACAACATGCTATATAAACCAATGTGCAAGGGAGATAAGAAAGAGGCCTACCTCGTCTAGATGTTCGATGAAGTCCACCATTGAACACTTTGACCCAAATCTATACACCTACAACAAGTTCTCAACAAACAAGCAAAGAAAGCATATAATGGTAATGTAAATGATTAGCACATTATATAGCATAATACACCAATATACATAACAAATACTCCCATGGATAATAACTCATATATTTTCAAGATATCAATTGGACAGGAAAGGAGTATTTATGTTAATAAATGATCAGCAGAAGTGAAAATATTACAGAATTCCGTGTCGGCACAGTTTGGAACTGAGAAACTAAGTTCCTTCCAGCTAAGCCTCCACCACTTCAATCCTCCACCAAAGGCAAGCTCATAAGAGAGAAACAATGAGATTCTCAATCAATAAGGGAAGAGCTTGGGGGATGAACACTGTGTTCAGACTTAAAGGACAAAGGGATGCAAACTCAATATGAAGTAAATAATTTCTCCAAAGCAACTTTACTCTCAAAGTTGAATTCTTTCTTGATTTCCATAGCTCAAAATTGGCCCATTTATAGCCTTCAAAATGGAACTGAAGGGCCGAGTATGAACGTTTCCAATATATAGAAGGCCAAGGATTAGAGATATCCTGTTGTGACATGGAAACCCAACATTTAATTTTCATTTTCCGGCACAAATCCTGATGTACGCAAGTTGTAGTGGAGCAACCTACATATACACTTGATGTATAGTATGAAAGATGTGTACAAGTGGAAAAATTTGTATTTTTGGCTCTGGATTTTATCAACAAAGAAGATAAGTCTGCATAGGGAAATGGAATAAGTCCCTCTGTGCAAGATTGCATAGGGTGGGGCAAATCTTGCTATAACACCCAACTGAAAAACTCGCCCAAAATTATGGAAATATTTTATTTTTTTCCATTTTTTAGGGAATCTGCGGGTTTCAATCTTACAAGGCATGGATGTCCACGTGTTTCATAAAGGAAACCCACAGAAATCAACAACTGTCAATTTTTTTAGATCGCTTTATGAGGAAAGTTTGGGATTTTTCTTAGCAAGATGGGAAAAGGGTAAGGCCATGTCACAAATGCATGTGTGTGGCAATTTGTGCTTTGACAACTCCACCTGTCTTCATGCTTCCGATATTTCTCTCCTGGTCTTTCTCTTTCCCTTTGATATCAATGGAAAAGAGTAACTCCCCCTGAAAATATACCTTCTCTTATCTTTCTCTCTTGATTGTGTTCTTTCTATTCCCTTTTGACATTACGAGTAACTCCCTCTAATTATTTCTCTCACCTTGTCTTCTTTCACAATATGTTGTGTACATCAATTTGGGACTTCCTGTATATGATTTATTTCCTCTCTTCTGGTGCTCTTTTTCCATTGGTGCTTCCTGTTACTGTAATATACTGATGTATTTGAAAATAATTTATGTTAAGGTTTCTTCATCACTTGACTTCAAGTATTCATGGCCTGTCATCTTCATTGAACTAACATCAATGACATAATAATCCAAAAATATTCTCTTGAAAGTATAACTCTTTCTGAAGGTTTCTCTCTATCTTATTGTGCCTTTCATTGCTTTCCTTCCTAACTGGTTTCACCTATCAATATGCTTTACTTCTGAGTCATATGCTTTACAATGATTCCATCTTCCTTTCTGCAATTCCTTTTGAGCTCATGAGTTTCATTCAATGTCATGTATCCTCTCTGGTTCATTTAAATTATTGTCTTCTATACTTTCAAAATATCTCATGAAATCATCTCTATAAATATTTTATAACAATTGCCCATAACGTTTCTACACAATTTTGCATACTATTGAATAATATGCCACTTCATTGTTTTGAGAGCTTCTTCAAATCCGTCGCAAATGATCATTGTGTATTACTTATTTTCAAGTTGAGTCAAATATGTCTACTAGTATGCTCTATGTTCAAATAAAACTCTACAATTCTGCATGGAGATCAAAACTACTTCTTAAAAACCATTCTGTCATGAGACATTCTGCACTTCTGTCATTATGAATCTTCTATCCCAAAAATTGAAAACACTTTAGAATGCCTAAAAGATATTTATTCAATCTATAACTATTTCTTAGTGGTGCACCTTTTTTTGTCACCTAAATGAGCAAAATAAGGGTGCTTACAAGCCCAGTTGGGTCAGCTAGGCAAGACAACAGTAGATGAAAGAGTTAGAAATATAAAGCATAAAATACAAGCAAAGAATTAAACTAAGAACTATAAAAGGAATTAAACTATAGTGCATAAGGACATTAGAACAAGAAATAAACAAGACTCATGCCACCAATGGAAAGGATTGTATTAGTGGAAAGAAAACACCAAAGAGAAAGTGAGACTTTGTGGCCCCTCTTCCTCCAAGGGAGGGATCTTGGACCCCCAAATATTGAGCTCTTCTTACAAGTGAGGAATTAAATTGAAATGGTGAAGAGAATCTAAACCACATCCAATCTAGAGGTGATATGAATGGCTAATTAAAATGGTGCTAGCATGATCTTGATGAGGAAAGAGGATCCTCCAAGAGAATATCAACATCATAACAATACAAATGAATTCCTTTAAAATGTAGTGCACCCATGGCATCTTTTTATAGCATAACTTTGAGACATTATTCAACCAGCTTTTAGTGTGAGCAAGGGGCCTTTTAGGGCACCCTTAGGTCTTTGACCAGCCCCCCAGTTGGATTCAACAGAGATTTGGGTGTCAAATCGACTTGGAAGCTGAACCAGAAGTGGGTGGAGAGCCGACCAAAATAATAAATGCGTTGTTCTGAGGTGTGCACATATTTTAGCATCCACAGTCGCGCATCGGACGCATGAACACTTTTCCTACATTTGTGACTGGCGCACGTGCATGTGCTTCCTGTATATATTTAGCGCATGCTGATTTTATAACTGGTTGTATAGTTTTGGACCTTTTGTAAATGCATTCTTGATCATTTTTGGTCCATGGGCGAACTAATATCTATTTGAAGATGTTGGATTCCTGTAACCATTTGCGGACGAAATTTCAGTGATAATAGATGCCCCCTGATGGATGCGGTTAGGAGCATACGTATAGCCGAAATTTATCAATGTTTCTTCTACTGAGAGTGTCTTTGTAAGAAAGAGTGATAATGAGAGTATCAAGAGCGACCTGTTGGAGGGAGAGGGGAACCTGTAGGACCCAAACTTTCACAAGGTGTAAAAATAAATTGTGTACAAACGAGGCGGGCATGTCCCATGCTCCTATTATGTAACTCAAAAATGTGTAATATAGTAACTGAAGTTGTGTGTTGGTGTAGATGACCGCAGTGCCCTCAGGAGCGTGTTGATAATAGAAGAGGACAATTCTGATGGTGAATAAACTCTAAAAAGAGGCGATGACACTTAGAGGAAGTATCGAGGATTCGCAGGCATGGATGGCCTAACAATGTTCAGAGGTCTTCGGAAAATATAAAAAAAAAACTACACTAGTCGCAAAGTAAGACCCACCGCAACATGAGAAAGTGTTGAAGTCGAATGTGGTGGGGGTCAACGACAGCAGAGAGCAATGATGGTTCTCTCTGTGTCGTCTAAGACTACACATTGTAAAGGTAATGAGAGTCAAGATACTGTCGCCCTGCTGGAAACTATGTTGATGTCGACAGAAAGGGAGATGCAACTTCGAGAAGCGGAGGGCTTCATGAAATCCACTTGGAAAAAATCAGGAATTGATGAGTAACATGGATGAATTATAGGAGTAGTGAGACTCTAGACTGCCTTTGGTTGAGGAGCGATGTAAAGTGGCAGCAACCATGAAACTGAATCTAGAGTCAAGGGGACAGTTAGATGAGGGTAAATTGTGCTAGAGGCGTGACAAAATGGATAAACACAGAGATCAAAAGGTGTATGGTATGTAGGATACTCGGGGTTTATGGATAATGTCATTGATGCTAGGAAGTAAAAAATGCCCCAACCAAGGATGAAAAGGGTTTCTTTTCTGGGAAAAGGAAGGTCTCTAGAGACGACAACAGAAAGCTATGAAAATACGGAAAAAGGGTTTGTACAATTACCAAAAGAATAAAAAATAAATTGGGATAACTGTGAAGATACAAAAATGGGTGCACCAGTGTAAGATGTCTTGGCTTGATGATGGCACAAGTTGCTTTGGAAAACAAGTGGAGGGTTAGGGCCCCATAGGCAGGTTTCTGTATTGCGGAAATGTATGGAGGACAATCTGCAAATGGGAAAACTGGAGACGGATGAAATGGATGGTTAATGATACTGCGAGGGTGCAGTCGAAATAGAACCATGATAAAGTAACTGGGAAATCCATTTGGGTAGGTTAGCAAAATGAGGAGAAGGAGTATGTGGCTGGTTCTCGACATTATGTAAGACTATTGGGACTCCCATCCCTAAAGGGTGAAAACAGCATGAGTGTCAAAATGCCCAGGGGAACTATGAATGGAACAACTCATGTGGGGGAGAGTGCTACCGAGTGAAAATACCGATATGCAGTGGAGGTGACTGTACTGCAGAGACGGATATAGAGATCCTAGAGGCAAATATCGGAGGGTGTGACTGGGAGATGCATTTTGATATTCAGAGGGAATGACTACATGCCAATGTCGATAATATACCTGAAAGGATACTGTTGAGGTGTAATGATCAGGTACCTGCACACATGAAAATCGAATACCCGACGTGAACAATATCTGAAGAGAAAGATCATATAGAAATTATTCAATAAGGTAAGCATGCATACTTGAGCGGAATATAAGAAAAATGCCCCTCAGGGACTGAGGATGGAAAGTGGCCCGGGGAATGGAATGGTGTTGGTGACAGGGTTCTGACCCCGTGGCTGGAGATGGATCGAAAAATGGATGCCCGGAGCTCCCGGAATTGAGTCTGGAAGTTTGGAAAAATGGATTATATATAGCTATAGGTCCCACAATGGCACCTCATTTGTACCTACTGTCGTAGTGAGTAGATGAGTGATTTGAGAGGAGATTTGGAGATTCTGGGTGATCGAGGTAGCCATTCTAGGATCCGCGAGTGTCAGGTTAGTTTTCGTATCCTCTTTCATAGGACTTAGGGTTTCATTTTTTGGTAGGGTTGTACAGGGGTCGTACAGGGTTTTTAGTGAGTGTGGGCCCCTCAGTGTGTGGGCGATCAAAGTATTCATGCGCTTGTGTGTGCAATTTTGTATTTGTCATTCGTGCATGGGGGCGCTCAAGTGAGGAAAACAGGTGTACATGGGATGCACGCCTATGCAAATCATAGCTACGCATGCATGCGCAGCTGTGGTCCTAAAAGTTGCGCATATGTGTGCAACTGTGTGACGAACACTCGCGCCCAAAGGTGCATCTATTTATGTGACAGGGGTGCATGCATGTGCCCTTGTATCGTCGACATGTGCACATGTGTGCGTGACCGTGGGATGGACAGGCGCGCGTCTGTGTGCGCCTGTGGGGAAAACAGTCGCGCCCTTGAGGCAAAGCTGAAAAAGTATAAGAACTTGAATTTTTTGGATTGTTTAGATGTTTTTAAAGGGTTGTGATGGCTGATCAAGTTTTGTTCATGTGGATGTAGGTGACCACTGTGACGATGTCAGTGCAATGGAGAGAGAGGGATTGGTCACATCTACGGGAGGCAGTGACCAATGAGGATTCGGCAATCCATGATACTTTGGAAGCATGTGGGTTGCTGAAGTTCTTTGAGTGCCCCCTGAGACGGTCCCAGGAGTACCTCTTGTAGTTCTTGATTCAGATGTGGAGTCTGGATCTGCATTTTTTTATGGTGCGGGGTGAGCAGTTGGCCTTCACTGCGGTGTAGGATGTATATTTTCTTACTAGGCTCCCTTTTCAGGGAACTCCCTTACCAGCGGAGCCCGTAGTACCTGGGAATGGGAAGTTGTTGGTGGGGTGTCCCTCTTTCTCGCATAGTGCGCAAGGAGGTTGGACACGTGGGGGTAAAGGAGTGGTGGGCTCTTTCTTCTTTCGTCTGCTCCCCATTGTAGTAGTGGTGCTAGCGGGTGGGGGTGAGGGTGGTGTGGTGGTAGTAGGTACTGGAATCTACATCGAGATTCCTTCAATTTAAGGAGGGAGGGATGGTTGAGGGACCATGGATGGTGGATGTAGATACCATACTGGGATTGTCAGTACCATATTGGGAAGGGTAAGCATTGCAGCTACTTGGAAAGCTTATACGCTTGGTGGAGGGTAAAATAAGGGGATTTGAGTAAGGGCTTGGGGTATTGTCTCCCAAACTGGGATATGACCTTGGGGTAAGGTGAAATCAGGGATAGGTGAAGATGGAGGGTTTTTGGGGAATTCCCTAGGAAGAAGCTTTGTAACTAGTGGGACGTCGGGCATAAGAGAGGCCTCATTGGGAGGAAGGGTATCTCCAATTTCAGTTCCATTAGATGGGACGACACATACTTGTGCGGGAGGATGGATGAGAGGTGGTTCTCCATGGTATGTCCCTAGCAAGGATGGGTCTTTGAAAATTCTACGGCCCATCTTGATGAGTGGGTAAGTATTGAAATTAGCGTGGACGAAAGGAAGGATGTTATCGATGTTGGCAGAAGGATTAGGCTCGTAATGGGAAACCTAATCGATGGTAATGATCCTCCCGTTATGGGGGAACATCATGGTTTTGAAGATAGAAGAGGCAACTGCCTTCATAGCATACATGTAGCTATGGCCAAACAAGATATTGTAATCGAGTGGGGCATCGATAACCTCAATGTCAATAAGAATGGTTTTTCCACCGAGTTCAACGGGGACATTCTAGAAGAGCCCTTCGGGGGAAGATGGTCATTTGTCATAAGCTCTTAAGGTAATGGAAAATGATATGAGTTCGGGGGAACCCAGTTTCTGCCATACAGATTTGGACATGATGCATGTGGATGCACCTTCATCAATGATGCATTGATGAACTGTAATGTTCTGTATTTTAACCGGTATTTGAAAAGCAATAAGAGTGGGGAGACGAGGTTCTCCACTATCGATATCAAATGTGATGAGTCAGGTATCAGCGGGGTTGACTACCCCTAGGGTGGAAAGTAATGACTTCCGTTGAGTGGGACGAGTTTGAAGGTCTTCTAAAACTGACATGGTAGCAGGCGATTGTGCCAAGTCATTGACAGAACTGTAATTATGATCTGCCCTAGCCCGAGGGTTGTGAACATTCCTGCACAGTGGGATGCGAGGAATGCGAAGGGGTGTTTCAGTGTTAGGGAAAGGAATCATCAAAGGGAGTCCAGTTGTGACTAGGGGTGCTTCAGATGTGGTAGGAGCAGAATCAGGGGGTAAATTATACTGACAAATGTGTGTTTGTAGAGGGACTTCTTCCTCACTTGTAAGGAGGATAGTGTGATCTGCAGGATTGCCCGGATTGGGATACTGTCCCATTTGTGGTGGGGAAACTTGCATGTCTTGTTGGGTGTTCATCACTCCTTGGTGCGGAATGGGATTTTGCAGCACGACTGGGGGTGGTTGTTGCACATATTTCTGTGGGGTCTACTGCGGGTTAGGTAGTGCTGGAGGACGTGGTCCATTCACAAATTATTTCATCCATTTAAAGTCAATGATTTGGGGGCAATGGTGAGTATGGTGACCAAACTCACCACAAAGGGAACAAGGGAAGTTGGTTCGAAGGTTGTTGTTATTTTTTTCATGGTGTTTGTTATTATTTCCCCCTTGAGGGATATAGTTGTCCCCAGTAGGTTGGTTTTGTTGGGGATGATTCCCTCTATGCCTTGGATTATTATTGTTTCGGTTTTTTCCTTTCTTTTTGGCATTATTCGACTAATGGGTCAAATTTTTTGTATTCAGTTGTTCAAAATTTTGATATTGTTGAATGGGAGAAGGCTGAAAAAAATTAACCCCAGCATGTGGGTGTCCTTGTGGTGGAGCCATGGGTTGTGGAGAGCTAAGAAATGGAAAGTATGTATTATGTTGTGGAAATGATCCATAAGGTACATAGGAAGGCGTGGCGCTTTTGCTAGTTCTTAGGGTATAAGCTGAGGTAGAGGGAGTACCAGAACTTGGTTGGATAGGTGGGCGTATTGTGCGTGACGGAGGGGGTCCACTTATGGGTGGAGGGGGGGAAATAGGGTATGGTTGTTGATAAGGGGGAGAAGGATAATAAGGGGGTCCTCCATATACTGACAGATATTGAGGTATGCCATACATAGGTGGTTGTTGGGGTTGTGGATTGTGGTGTGTGGTGTGTGGTGTTACCAATCAATCCATCTGCTGAGTGAGACATCTCAGGTTTGTCTTGGCCAAATGGTACAGGTCTCGAGAGATCAGGTAATACTGTGTATAAGTATCCTAATTGTGAATAGATGAGGTCGTATTGTTGAGCCTTTCTAATAGATTCTTATTCTTATTGGGGAAAGGTGGAAGCCACATCTTTACCAAGGAGAGAGACAACTAATCTGAGAAACCAATCAAAGCACTGTTGTTTGGTGGTTTCTGCTTTGCACAAACTACGTCGTTGACGCCACTCATGAATGTGGTCAGCGATATGTGTGGTTGAGGTTTTTTTAAAATTAGAGAGTAGTTCGATACCATTGACATGGTGGATTGGTAATTTAAAGAAGGTTAAAAAGGATTTGGCCAAATATTCGAAAGTCGCATGGGACCCTGATTTTTTGTCTACATACCACTTGGCTGATGGGCCAGTGAGTGTGCATTGAAATAACCTTAGTCAGATGGAATCGTCCATGATGTTGTTTGAAGAGAACTATAAGTGGAAGGTTATGATGTGGTTGGCAGGATCGTCTCCTACCTTTCCTTCAAACTTGGGTATGTCTGAAGGTAGTTTGGTAGGCATTGCAGGCCATGTGGGGTCATGCAATATAGGATCATTTGTGAGTTTTCTCAGATCTGGTATGTTGAGGGAAGCTAAGTATGGAATATAGAGTGGTGGTGGAGAATTAGTTCCAGCCATGGTGTGAGTGTTGTGTGTACCTGACCCTTAAGGGGGATTAGGTGGGTTTGTACTTCCCCCTTGAGAAGAAGTTGGCCTCTTGCTTTCGTGTAAAGGAGAGAGAGTGGATGGTTGACCTTGGGAAGTGGACCCAAGTAAAGTGAAACCAAGAAAATATCATCCCAATACAGTAGCACTCGCAGGGGTGTGAGAAGGTGAAGCCGATGAGGGGGCAAGACTGGGAACTCCTCCGAGGAGAGGAGGTAGATTTAGCAAGCGTCTAGAACGAAGGGGATTATGTGGGTCCCCTATGATGTCTGACTAGTTAAGTGGATGTGTGAAAATGGTGATGAGAGAAAATAAATGAAGAAGAGATTTTGTTGTAATTTCTTGAACTTTCATAATATATTTCGCAATAAAATGTAATCAGAAGGGCATCATACATAAAGTAATTTGATAAAGAAGCATATATGTGGACAGGTGGATTTTGTCTGTGTGGGAGAACAAAGAAAACAAATTCTCATGTTCTAAAAGACGTAATGTCCTTCCTCTCAAATAGCATTGGACCTTCCAATAGAACTCGACAGTGGGGTCTGAAGCCATCGGAAGAGAAACTAGTGACGGATGAAGTGATCAGTTATAATGAGGGGTAGAGGGGGCATATCCAAAAAGAGCTGGCGATATTTCCCAATAGCCACACAAAATCTGATCAACTTGCAATTGCAGCCCACAATTTCCACCTGGGTAGATGTCCTAAAATTTGGTCACTAGGTGCCTCGGTCAAAGTGCAGCATTTAGATTTTCGGCCTCAAAATTGGGTCACGGGTTGGATCTCGTCCAAGAGGTGGGTGCTTCAAGGAGGGATGCACAGAACAAAAGGACCTCGGCCTTAAACCCTTCGCGGGTATCTCCCTACCTTATGGTGTAGGAACACTTGACTTCGAGGATTTTAAAGTTCCCGATTTGACAACTTCTACTGTTTGAAGATGTGAGAACTAGATAACGGGGAGTTATTTGGATGCCTATCCTCAATATCCTACCTATACTAAAAAAAAAATTTTGGCACCTCCCGTGGAGGAAAACTTAGTGAGTTTTTAGAAATATTTTAGGTGTGGTTGTTTGAGAGGTTGGGGGTGTGAACCAACCTCATTGAAATTAAGTGGGAGTGGATAGTCTCGTCAAGAAAAAGGGTGGGGCGTTTCGGAATCCTGTTGGAGGAAACTTACTTTTACCTCCACAATTTCTAGAAAAGACTATGAGAGTGATTGGTGAACTTTGTGTGTGAACAAGTGAAAGTGTGTCAATTTTAATAATTTAGGTGTCACCTTGTTTCATGTGGACTTTGCTTGGTCCTTACAAGTCTTGATTACCTAAGTTACTATGTGTCATTGGTACAACCTAGCGAAATTTTAAAGTCCCTAGGAAACTATCATGTGGACATGTGGGTCCTTACTATTCCTTTAACTCCCTATTGTGATTTAATCTAAGAAAACTTTGAAACTATCCTAGATTGTGGACATGTGGGCATGTATGGGCCCATTACAAAACCTTTAAACTTCCCTAGTGATTTAATCTAAGAAAGTAAATTTCAACACTATCCTATATTTGTAGCATCTGGGCATGTATGGGCCCTTACAATTTTAAGATGTGTTTGAAAAATAAACTAAGAGGAGTCCTGAGGGGGCTGTTGTCCTCTCCTAAAGATTTTGTCTTTTTAAGGGAGATGAAATTTTCCTTCAATCTCTTTCTGATTCTCAAGATCTCTTTAGGGCGTGAGAGAAGAGCATACTCAACGATTGATATCCAATTTCTGGTCCCAATGCAAGTTTTATATGTGATGTAGAATGATTCCAACTTAACTTTAGTCAAAGAAAGACATCCATGTGGAAAAATGAAAAACAAAAAGAGGAAAAATAAAGATTTTAACCCCTAAGTGCCTATGTTTTGACTAATCCCTTTATATGGAGAGGGAATGTAAGTGTGGTGCAGATTACAATGTGAATGGAATCGATTTTAAGAAGGCTATGGACCCTCCACAGATCACAAAAATCTTACAATGTGTGTTTTTTTGCACAGGTGTACGAGTCTCAGAATAGATAGAGGCACTATGAGCGCCAATGCATGAACTAAAAGTGACTTATGGGCGCAGGTGTGCATAAGGCATTGAGAAATATAGTGGTTTTTGCGCATGTGTGCTGAAGACGCCCCTGTGGGTCAAAAAAGCTTCGCATGTCTATTACACAGACGTGAAGAAAATTCCAGATGAAATTCTCTCAGCTCGGCTTTGAATTTGTCTTTCTGCAAGTCGGCTTGGGCCGGTTATGGTTCCTGCAGGTTAAATAAATAGAAAGAAGAGCTAAAATAACCCAAATGGGGTAGGAAATTGATACCTTTCCCCAGTGGAGTCGCCAATCTGTTGCACCTCTTTTGTCACCTAAATGAGCAAAATAAGGGTGCTTACAAGCCTAGTTGGGTCAGCTAGGCAAGACAGCAGTAGAGGAAAGAGTTAGAAATATAAAGCATAAAATTTAAGCAAAGAATTGAACTAAGAACGATAAAAGGAATTAAACTATAGTGCATAAGGAAATTAGAACAAGAAATAAACAAGACTCATGCCACCAATGGAAAGGATTGTATTAGTGGAAAGAAAACACCAAAGAGAAAGTGAGACTTTGGGTCCCCTCTTCCTCCAAGGGAGGGCTCTTGGACCCCCAAATATTGAGCTCTTCTTACAAGTGAGGAATTAAACTGAAATGGTGAAGAGAATCCAAAGCACATCCAATCTAGAGGTGATATGAATGGCTAACTGAAATGGTGCTAGCATGCTCTTGATGAAGAAAGAGGATACTCCAAGAGAATATCAACAGTATAACAATACAAATGAATTCCTTTAAAATGTAGTGCACCCATGGCCTCTTTTTATATCATAACTTTGAGGCATTATTCAACCAGCTTTTAGTGTGAACAATGGGCCTTTTAGGGCACCCTTAGTTCTTTGACCAGCCCCCATTCAGATTCAACCAAGATTTGGAAGTCAAATCGACTTGGAAGCTGAACCAGAAATGTGTGGAGAGCCGACCAAAATCATAAATGCGTCATTCTGAGGTGTGCGCGGCTTTTAGCATCCACAGTCGCGCATCGAGAACATGCGCGCTTTTCTGGCGTTTGCGACTGGGGCACGTGCGCGTGCTTCCTGTATATCTTTAGCGCATGTTGATTTTATAACTAGTTGTATAGTTTTGGACCTTTTGGAAATGAATTCTTGGTCATTTTTGGTCCATGGGTGAACTAATAGTGGTTTGAAGATGTTGGATTCCTATAACCATTTGCAGAAAAAATTTCAGTGATAACACTTAGACTCCCCCTCTTCCATATTCACATTGTTGGGAGTCTCCAATCCGGATGGCTTAGAAAAATGGTTGAATCTGCCCTGTTGCGGAGTCATCTTCCTCTTAATTTTTAGATTCATCATTTTCTGGAATTTTGACATCTCCCTCTTTGCCTGTAGATTCATCATCTTCTTTAATTATGTCATCTTCCTTCTTTCCTATAGATTAATCATGATATTGTACTTTTGCAATTCCCGTGAGTATGATCTCTGGGAGATCTTTATTCACATGTTCTTCTTGTTCTTGTTACATGTCCATACCTATGGAATTTGTAAGATTCAATATCATAAGGATCCACATAATCATCTCTTGTTTGAACATTTCTTCCATACGCTCTACAATCCACAACTTTGTGTCCAAATTTATTACAAGTAAAACAATAACCATAAAATAAACTTTGATACCTAGAAGTGAATGATTCTCTTTGTGGTGTAGTCCTTGTGAATTCATGCCTCAGCTGATCACGATCTTCTCCTTTCTTTATCATCTGGATCTTCATTAATTTTTTTGTTCTCTTGGCTTCTTCAAGTTTGGTTTTCAAGGAGATGAGTATTCTTCAAGTCTTATTTCATGTTGATTAAATTCTAATTCAAGCTCATTTAAGTCCTTAGATATTTCCTTGAGATGATTTGTCAATATCTTTTCTCTCTTTTCTGCTTCGTTTACCTTGGTTTTTGAATGATCAACTTCTTTGGAATTTTGAGAACTGTCCTTTAGTTTGATCAACTCTTCCTTGAGTGATTTTTTTTTCTTCCTTTCTCTTTTTAGCTCACTTAAGGAGTTGATTAGTTCTGCTTCAAGATCCACTTCACCTTCTTCATAATCTTCGTCATTTCCTTTCTGATTTTCCATTTCCATGAAGAGTACTCTTTCTTAATCATTGTCACTATCATCATCTTCATCAAATGAGAAACTGTCTTCTCTTGAGTAGAAGCTTTTCTTGAGGATTTTTTTTATCTCCTTTATGGTTTCCCTTTTGATATTTATTTTCTTTATTGAGAACTCCGTCTTCATCACTATCTCAATTCTTAGCATAAGGACATTTAAAAGAAAAGTGACCAATTTTACCACAGTTAAAACATTTCAAAGGAAGCACACCTTTGTACTTGTCAGTTCCTCTCTTCAAATTTCTTACAAAGTTGGCCATTTATTCATTTTCTTATGAATCATCTGTTGGATTACTGAGAGGGGGGGTGAATGAGTAATAGGGTAATTATAATCCTTTTTCTTTAAATGTTATATCAATGTAGAATTATTATCCAATAATGAGCAGTAAGAAATAAACAATCACACGCATACATAGTACACCAGTGTTTTACGTGGAAACCCAAATCGGGAGAAAACCACGGAATGTTTTTTCTTATATGTCTTGAAGAATTACATTCATTAGAAGCACCAACTTCCTTTGTTTTCCAGCTGCAACTGGAAGGAGGCTCCAACCCCCTAGTTTCTCAGGCTACAACATGAGGGAAGCTCCAACTCCCCAATTCTCTAGCTACAACCAGAAGGAGGCTACAACCCCCAATGTTCTCTGGATACAACTGGAAGGTGGCTACAACCACCTGTCCTTGCCCCATTCATCCACCCTGAAGTAGAAGTAGAATGATGGAACCACTGTCACACTATCACTGTGAGATATACCATTGTAAACATGTACCAATAAATCTGAACCATGCATCAACCTGTACCAATAAATCTGAACCATGCATCAACCTGTACCTCAACCTGTAATCAACCTGTACCATAAACAAGTGCATCAACCATGCACCAACCTATAATCAACCTGTACCATAAACAAGTGCATCCAACCATGTACCAAGTATGTACCAATCATGTGTCAACTACTCATCAACTATGACTCATCAATATGTACTAACATCATCAACTATACACCTCATGTATGTGCGTCAACTCATCAACTACTTGTCTCAACCATGTACTCAACATGTACCACAACCAAAATCCCTCATCAATTTCATCATCCAAATCTGATGTGTAGCTCTGTAATAGACCTGGTGTATATGATCACATTCTTGCAAACCTTCCTTAACTTTAAAAACAAGAGACTAGCATTTTCATCAAACGTTTCTTTAGTCTCACATGCCTAGTTTTGGATTAGTCAACAACCCTAACTTGAAGTAATCATAACTTTGAACCTATAATGTATAAAGATATAAAAATGATACACAATGTTCTTCAGTGTGTTTAATGAAATTCATCCAAGTGTCACTACTTGGAACCTCTCAAAAAAGGAGTTATAGCAAAAATGGCATACCTTGTTGAATTTTGGCTTATTCTAGAGAGAGACCTTGCAGAGTGTGCCCTGCACAAAATATTTGATTAAATGAATTGAAACTATTACATAGAATACTAAATATTGTACCCTAACCAATACATTTGGTCTCACTGAATTTGGATCTGTTATGAAGAATTTATGACGTTGTTACCCGAAACACCTGATTTTGACTAGTTTCAGGACTGGCCACAAACCCTATTTTCCATGGAGTGTAACTCCAAAAATAAAACGACCCACAAGATTAATTTTGTTTTATAGATACTTGGATATGTTTAATCACTTTCATAGCAATTTCACGGTCTGAATCATTATATAAAAAAAGTTATAGCGAAAATGGTGAGATGACCTGTAAATAACATACCTTAGAAAGCACCATCAAAAGAATTTATCCTTCCTTGGATTTCGGCCTTATTTTCTTCACCTTCACTTAGAATTTTGGTTTAGATATCCTTGGTTACCTCAAAAACATATAGATATTCAATATTCTCAAGTGTGATTCAAATGAGAGATCCTTGCCTCTTATTTATACTCTCCAAGTAGCTTCCTTAAAAACATCTTCTAGGTCACTTGGCCCACTTTCCTTATTTTAGGGTTGGGTCCACTTCTAATTTCTCGATTAAATTTATTATTGAAATAATTTATTTTGTATTCACTTTGAATTATAATAAACTCATTACTTCACTTTATTATTTACCTTTTAAAATATCTTAAACCACTTTGACTACTTTGACCTTTTGGGGCTTCAAGATGACATATGAGGGTCCTCCAACTTCGTAGGGCCATAACTCTCAAACCGTGAGGCGTTATGTGACGTTCTACATACCATTAGAAATGGAATGACATGTACTATCCATATAGAATATTATTATATGAAAACATATGATAACTTATACCATTACCCATCAAACAAATGTGGGTCCATTAGCCAAACCTGGGGTCTCCAACTTCTCATGGCCATAACTCTCTAACTGTGAGGAATTATGTGACGTTCCACATACCACCAGAAAATAAATGACAAGCACTATCCATCTAGGATATTTTCCCTGATAAAATCACTTTCCTTCATCTCATTATTCCATAATTAAGCATGGGTTCTCTTACTCCACAAAGCGTCTTCCCATGAGCGCTTTCACCATAAGGGGACCACTTTGGAGTTCATCCATATTTACTTCTTATCAACCATGACAAAACAATAATGATTCATATTTACATCAAACAATATTGGGTCCATTACCCAAGCCTTTGTGCTATGGGGCTTTCTTCAAGGGTTGACATCAATGACAACCCATCTTAATCAACAATCTCCCCCTTTAGCATTGATGGCAACACTCTGATGCAATACTAAAATCATATCACTCATGCTCCCCCTAGAACCATGCCTTTATCCTCTACATCTGATAAATCTGCTCCCCCTGGAACCATGTGTCTGTCCTCTGCATCTGATAAATCTCTCCCCCTTTGTCATCAATGGCAAAGGTATATTTCCATCCAGGGCTGCTCCCCCTGATAGACTGTCATCTTATGGTGCTTTCTCGTGTACATCTAAGACATATAAGATAAGCATTCAAAAAGCATTCATTTTTGGAGTAGAAATAAATCCAAGTCTTTGGCGAAGATATTCAAATGCTTCCCGTGGAAGTGGTTTTGTAAATATGTCTGCCACTTATTCTTTTGTGCCCACATACTCAACTCTGATGTTATTTTCTGCAACCTGTTCCCATAGAAAGTGATACTTGATTGGAATGTGCTTCGTCTTGGAGTGCATCATTTTGAAATATTGATGGCACTTGTATTATCACAATATATTGGAATGGGCTCATCATACTCAACTTGTATATCTGTCAAAGTCTGTTCCATCTAAAGAACCTATGTACAACATGTTGTTGTTGCAATATACTCTGCCTCGGCTGTAGATAGAGATACTGATGATTGTTTATTACTTAGCCATGATACCAAACACTCACCTAAGTAGAACGCTGCTCCACTGGTGCTTCGTTGGTCATCAATAAAACCTGCCCAATCTGCATCTGTGTAGGCAATAATTGATAGATATTTTCCTTTTGGATACCATAATCCAAACTCTTATGTTCCTTTGAGATATATGAAGATCCTCTTTACTAATAATACATGTGATTCCTTTGGTGTTGCTTGAAATCATGCCACCTGTCCAACTGCCTGCATTACATCTGGTTTGGATGTTGTCACATATAGTAGGCTGCCAATCATTGACCTATATTTCCTTTGATCTATAGACTTTGAATCATCATCTTTGCTCAACTTACAACTAGTTTGCATGGGAGTGATAACTGGTTTGCAATCTTCCATTCCGAACCTCTTTAGCATTTCTCTGATATACTTGGTTTGAGAAATAAAAATTCCTTGGCTGCTTTGACGTATCTGAAGTCCCAGAAAGAAGGATAGTTCTCCAAGTAACGACATTTCAAATTCATTCTGCATGTCTTTTGCAAATTTTTGGCTTAACCTGTCATCATCACTACCAAAAATAATATCATCAACATAAACTTCAATTAATAAAATATTACCTTGACTTACCTTGAT
>JASDQU010102851.1:183078-206786 GCA_032191745.1 Picea mariana | reverse complement strand
TCTACTTCAACCTTCGGAAAATAAGGTTAGTTCATTCTTACTGTGTTTGCCTGAGAAAAGGGGTTGAGATTTTGGGTAGAAGGATAAAGATTAAATCTGAAGGGTCATGATCTGCATGTAGGCTTAGAACCCTAGCTTACTAGTCCGTAGGGTAAAAACACCCAACAACAACTACTCATCAACTATGACTCATCAATATGTACTAACATCATCAACTATACACCTCATGTATGTGCACCAACTCATCAACTACTTATCTCAACCATGTACTCAACATGTACCACAACCAAAAGACCTCATCAATTTCATCATCCAAATATGATTTGTAGCTCTGTAATATACCTGGTGCATATGATCACATTCCTACAAACCTTCCTTAACTTTAAAAACAAGAGACTAGCATTTTCATCAAACTTTTCTTTAGTCTCACATGCCTAGTTTTGGATTAGTCAACAACCCTAACTTGAAGTAATCATAACTTTGAACATGTAATGTATAAAGATTTGAAACTGATACAAAGTGTTATTCAGTGTGTTTAATGCAATTCCTCCAAGTTTCACTACTTGGAACCTCTCAGAAAAGGAGTTATAGAAAAAATGGCATACCTTGTTGAATTCTGGCTTATTCTAGAGATCGACCTTGTAGAGCATTCCCCGCACAAAATATTTGATGAAATAATATGATCCTATTACATAGAATATTAAAAAATGTACCCTAACCAAAACATTTGGTATCACTAAATTTGGATCTGTTATGAAGAAGTTATGACGTTTTTACCCGAAACACCTGATTTTGACTATTTTCAGGATTGGCCACAAACCCTATTTTCCATGGAGTAACTCCAAAAATACAACAACCCACAAGCTGAATATTTTTTTACAGATACTTGGATATGTTCTCTCACTTTCATAGCAATTTCACGGTCTGAATCATTATATAAAACAAGTTATAGCGAAAATGATGAGATGACCTGTAAATAACATACCTTAGAAAGCACCATCAAAAGAATTTATCCTTCCTTGCATTTCGGTCTTCTTTTCTTCACCTTCACTCAGAATTCCAGTTTATATATCCTTGTTTACCTCAGACACATATAGATATTCAATATGCTCAAGTGTGATTCAAATGAGAGAGCCTTGCCTCTTATTTATACTCTCCAAGTAGCTTCCTTACAAACATCTTCTAGGTCACTTGGCCCACTTTCCTTATTTTAGGGTTGGGTCCACTTCTAATTTCTCCATTAAATTTATTATTAAAATAATTTATTTTGCATTCACTTTGAATTATAATACACTCATCACTTCATCTTATTATTTACCTCTTAAAATCTCTTAAACCACTTTGACTACTTTGACCTTTTGGGGCTTCTAGATGACATATGAGGGTCCTCCAATTTCGTAAGGCCATAACGCTCAAACCATGAGGAGTTATGTGATGTTATACATACCACCAGAAATGGAATGATATGGAATATCCATATAGAATAGTATTATCTGAAAATATATCATAACTCATACCGTTACCCATCAAACAAACTTGGGTCCATTACCCAAACCTGGGGTCTCCAACTTCTCATGGCCATAGCTCTCTAACCGTGAGGAATTATGTGACGTTCCACATACCACCGAAAATGAAATGACAAGAACTATCCATCTAGGATATTTTCCCTGACAAAATCACTTTCCTTCATCTCATTATTCCATAATTAAGCTTGGGTTCTCTTACTCCACAAAGCGTCTTCCTGTGAGGGCTTTCACCATAATGGGACCACTATGGAATTCATCCATATTTACTTCTTATAAACCACGAAAAAACAATAATGAGTCATATTTACATCAAACAATATTGGGTCCATTACCCAAGTCTTTGTGCTACGGGGATTTCTTCAAGGGTTGACATCAATGACAACCAACCTTAATCAACAACATCGTTGTAGTTGTAGTTTGACTTTGGATTTTGTTTATTCTTCTTTGTATTATTGGATTCCTTGAAATTTGCGTCCTTCCTGGGTGGATTATACTACTCTATTATCATTTCATAAGATGTAATGATTCCATGTAACTCGTCCATTCTCAATGTACCAAGATCTTCTCTTTCTTCTAGGGCTGAAATATTAGGATCAAATCTCATTGGAAGAGACCTTATTACTTTTTGAACAATTACAAGTTCTTTAATTTATTCTCCCAATTCTTTAATAGCATTCACTATCTCATCAACTCATAGAAAGTAAGTTGCAATATCTTCATCTTCCTTCCTCTTCAGTTGTTCAAATTTACCTCTATAGTTTTTAAGATTCACCCTTTTACTTTGGCATCTCCTTTGTAAATACTTTGAAGTTTGTCCCAAATATCCTTTGCAATATACCAATACATAACTTTGAAAAATACTGAATCAACTAGACTACCCAGAATAGTACCTTTATCCTTCAAATTGTTTTCATTGAGTTTATTTCCATCTTTGTCCATTAGAGGAGTGGCAGGTGTCATATATCCGCCTACTACTTCTTGTCGGACATCAAATCCCTATGCCTATAAAAATGTTCTCATACTTTTATTCCAGAAGGAATAAATCTGACCATCAAACATTGGTGCTCAATTCTTAGTGTAATCCATGATCTACCTTCTAGTGGTTAGACTGATTCTGAAGGACCTGCTATGATACCAATTGTTGGAATATTCACCAATACTAAGAGGGGGGGTAAATTAGTATTGAACGCTTTTTATCATTTTTAATCACAACATTAACTTATCAATGATTGCATTTAACATATCATATATATATTACCATAAATAGTATCATTCAACAATGCATCACATCATACATAGTGCAAAAGATATTTTTACGTTGAAACCAAAATGGGAGAAAACCACAAAATTATTTCTTATATATCAGAAGAATACTATCACGGGAAGCACCAACTTCCAAAATTCTCTAGCACCAACTGGAAGGAGGCTCTAACCTCCTATTTACATGCTCCAACCTGAAGGAAGCTACAACTCCCTGAATTCTCCAGCTCCAATGGGGAGGAGGCCCTGGCAGCCTAATTTACAAGCTCCAACCTAAAGGAAGGTCCAACTCCCTGTGTTCTCTGGATCCAATCAGAAGGAGGATACAACCCCTTGATTTACAAGCTTCGACCTGAAGGAAGCTACAACTCCCTTTGTTCTCCATCTCCAACTAGAAGGAGGCTACAACCCCCTTTCCTTTCTCCTTGCTTCCACCCTGAAATATAAGTGTAGAATCAACCTATCACTGATACATCATAATAAACCTGTCACTATCTGTTAAGAACCAAATATCAATATAGCATAGAAAAACATCAGAATAAGTACTCAATGCATTGAAAAAGAGAGAATTTCAGATAATAAGCCTCTTCAAGGGGGAAACCTCCTTACACACCACATAAATGTCCAAGTACAAGATGATTCCAAATGAAAATGTCTCATTGGTATATATAGGAGACTAGGAGGTACAATTACAACTAATGGACCCAAGACGACATAAATAAAATAACATTACTAATGTAATAGCCCCCAATTAAGGGGTAATGTGCCACTATTTAGGGCTTAACATGCCCCTCTCCTTTAGAAAAGTGTTTTCCACAACACTTGAGTAATTATGGATGCTTTTGTATAAAAGACTCATCTTCCCAAGTGGAATCTTCAACAGGAAGTTTCCTCCACTTAATGAGATACTCTGAAATGGATCTATTCCTCAGCTAGAGAATTCTTGTGTCAGTGATGGATTCGGGCTCCAATATGATTTTTCCTTCCTCATCAAGTTTTGACAATATAGTTTGAACTAGGATCTTGTCACCTATAACCTTCTTTAAGCATGAAACATGGAAAACTGGGTGTACTCGTGAGGATGCAAGAAACTCTAATTTGTATGCCATAGTACCAATATTTTGCAACACCTTATAAGGACCATAGTAATTTGGTGATAATTTATTATCCTTCTTGGGTTGCTTGAGGGGCATCTGTTTGTATGGTTGTAGTCTTAAAAACACCCAATCCCCTAATTCAAAACTTCTTTCACTATAATGTTGATCTGCTTGTTGTTTCATGTGATTCTGTGCCATGGTCAAGTTGTCCTTTAAGATTTAGAGAACTTGTTATTGATGCTCGATGTGATCTTCCACTTCTTGAACCTTAGATTTTTATTTTAGAGAAGAAGTGATGGAAGGATGGTGGTATCAATAGAGTGCCATAAATGGTGTCATTTTTGTTGCAGTATGAAAGGAAGTGTTATACCACCATTCTGCCAAGGGTATCCATTTGAACCATTGTGCTTGTTTATTAGAGGCAAAGCAACAAAGGTAGCCTTCCAGACATTTGTTCACTATCTCAGTTTGTCCATCAGATTGAGGGTGATAGGATGAGCTATGAGCCAATTAGGTACCCAAACAAGAAAATAATTTTGTCCAAAAATGTCTAGTGAAGATAGAATCTTTGTCACTTACAATAATCTTTGGGATTCCATGTAGTTTTTGAATTGTCTCTATGAATGCGGTGGCAACTGTACTGGCTTTGAATGGATGAGAGAGTGCACAAAAGTGTGCTTACTTGGTCATTCTATCAACAATCACCATGATGGAACTCTTTCCTTCAAAATTCGGTAACCCTATGATGAAATCCATGGAAACCTCCTCCCAATGCTGACTTGGGATGGCTAATTGTTCTAAAAGACCTGGGGTCTTAATTGTTTCCACCTTATTTTGTTGGCAAAACAAACATTCTATTATAAACCTTTGAACATCAATTTTAAGGCCATCCCAAACAAATTCCTTCTTGACCCTATGGTAGGTTTTAAAAAATCCCGAGTGCCCTCCTACCAGAGAGGTGTGCAATTCCAATAGTACCTTTTGTTTGAGTTGGGAGTTCTTACATAAATATAAGCGATCTTTGTACCATAGTGAATCATTTTTCCATGTAAATGTATCTGATGCACTAGAATCCTATTGCAACCTTTGAATGAGATTCCACACATTTTCGTCATTCTTCCATTCATCCCTCGCTTCTATTATCCAATCGGGTTGGATGATCGAGATAGCATAGAGAAAGGCCTCAACATATTCATCCTTTCTTGAGAGTAAATCTTCCTCAACATTTTTCTCCCCTTTTTTATAGATCATTTCAAAATCATAACCCAATATCTTGGTCACCCATTTTTGTTGTTCTTCTGAAGATAGTCTTTGTTCCAAGAAGTATTTAAGACTATCATGATCTGTTTTGACCTTGAAGTGCCTACCTATTAGGTAAGGGAGCCATTTATTCAATGCATGTAGTATTTCCATCATTTTCTTCTCATAAATGGGTTTGTGTAAGTCATTTCCCTTGAGTGGCCAACTTTCAAAAGCCAGGGGCCTTCCTTCTTGCATTAGGAAAGCACCAATGCCATTTCCCGAGGCATCACATTCCACATTAAAGGTTTTTGTGAAGTTTGGTGTGGTCAAGACAAGAGCTTTACACATCACCTCTTTAAGTTGTTCAAAAGATTTATATGCCTCTGGAGTCCATGAAAATGCATCCTTCTTAGTTAGTGTCGTTAAAGGTGTTGTTATTCTCCCATAGTTCTGAACAAACTTGCGGTAGTAACCTGTCAAACCCAAAAATCCTCTAATATTCTTCAACGTTTTGGGAATTGTCCAGTCCATCATGGCCTTAATCTTGTTAGGTTCAACCTTGACACCTTCATGAGATTTAATATGACCCAAATACTCTACCTCCTTCACCCCAAAGAAACAATTGGACGGTTTGGAATATAGTTGTTTCTCCTTTAGTAGTTGTAGAACCTTGTCAACATGTCTCACATGATCCTCCCAAGACTTTCTATAGATTAGTATATCATCAAAAAATACTAACACAAATTTTTGAAGGAAGGGCTTGAAAATGGAATTCATCAACCCTTGGAATGTGTAAGGTGAATTTGTAAGGCCAAAAGGCATGACCAAAAATTCATAATGGAATTCATGAGTTTGGAATGTTGTTTTTGGGATATCTTCTTCCTTCAATCTAATATGATGATACCCTGAACGAAGATCCAAATTTGTGAAATAGATTTCTCCATGTAGTTCATATAACAATTTATCAATGACAGGAATGGGAAACATATCTTTAATAGTGATCTTGTTGAGCTCTCTATAATCTGGACACATACGCCATGAGCCATATTTCTTGAATACCATTACCATCGGTGCAGAGTAAGAACTTTGGCTAGGTCTAATAATGCCATCCTCTAACATTTCTTCAACCATATGCTCAATTTCACTCTTCAAGGCATAAGGTTATTTGTACGACCTGATGTTAGGAGGAACACTCCCAGGAATTACATGAATATCATGATCATGATTTCGAGTGGGTGGAAGACCTTTGGGAATATCTTCAAATACTTTGGAATTCTTATCAATGATCCCTTGGAGATCTAGGGGAACAGATGGCTTAGATTTTTGAAAATCTAGTGAGCATAGTTGAGCAATAACTCCTTGATGCCCCATTTTCAATAATTTTTTCATGCCATTAGAGCTTATCACTTTACTGGGTTTCCCTGTGATACCTCTTAACTCAATTTCTTTTCCTTCTAATGAAAATTTCATGAAAATTTCTTAAAAATTAAAATCCATTGTTCCTAATGATTGTAACCATTGGATTCCTAGTACGACATCAACACCACCCATGGGTATAGAAATAATTGGACTATTAATTACATGTTCCCCCATAGTAATATTGATCTTATTGCATTTTCCTGAGCAATTGACAGTTCCTCCATCTACAATCATTACTTGAAATTCTGGCATTGGATATACAAAGCAATTGAGAGCTATGGCTACATTATAGTGAATGAAATTATGATTACTACCAGAATCAATTAGGACCATTACCTTTTTATTTTTTATATATCCTTCGATCTTGAGGGTTTGAGGAGTGCTAATTCTAGCCAATGCATTAAACGATATCGTGGGAATCAACTCTTCAGAAGAAATCGCTTCTACGCTTTCATGTTGAGATGGTTCTTGTTCTTGTTCTTGTTCTTGTTCTTGTTCTTGTTCTTCTGCCTCTTCACAATCTATGTAGAATAATTTATTCTCACCACACTTATGTCCCTTACTGTACTTGTTGTCACAATTAAAGCATAAACCTTTTTCTTTTCTTTCCTCCAATTGTTGAGGTGTCAACCTTGTAGGTTGGGTGTTTTAGAAGAAGGAGCATTATTCTCTCGATAGATGTTAGTATTGGTCCTTCTAGTAGCCATAGTCGTTTTTTACTTTCAACATTTATTTCCACCCTAAATGCATTCTCCAATGATTTGGGTTCCCAAAGGAAAACCTCATGTTGAATGTTATCCTTTAAAGTTCCTATGAATACATCAATCAAGTGCTCATCTGGAATATATGTTACCTTTATATTCACTCTTTGGATGTTCTCAATGTGCTCTGTAACTGAACCCTTTTGCTTGAGATTTATCAATTGGCTAAAGAAGGTATTGCTCATTGTATCCTCATAGTGTGCTATCATTTCTTTCATGAAAATTGTCCAAGTGACGAGTGATTTGTGAGAAAAAATCCATCAATACCATACAAATTGATTGGGTTCTAAATATAAAGAACCAATTCGTACCTTTTGTGTATGTGGAACATTATGTAGATCAAATAATTGCTCCATATTAAGTATCCATGTGATTGGATCATTTCCATCAAACTTCCTCATATCGATCTTAGGAAAGTGGTTGGTCTTCAACCCAAAGTTGGAGTTTCTCCATTCTTGATTCATCTTCCTTGTGTCCTCATCATGAATTTCATGGGATACATTTTCACTTTCAGGTGCCCTCTCTATCAGGAAATTTTTCAATCCTTCCATGATCTCCCTTTTTAAACCATCCATATTAGTATCCATTATTGCCTCCAATTTAGCTTCAGTTGAATCCATCATCCCTTGTAGTTCATCTTTTGTCACTGTCTTGTTTTTTAATTCATTTATGTCCCTACGCATTTCTTCACCTTCATCAAGATTCCAAGTAGGACTGTCTGGAGGCTTGTTTGGTGTAGAAGTTCCCTTTTTTGGTGGCATGTTGGCCAAGTATCACTTTTAAACCTTGATTTTCAGGTGGTTCTGCTAGACAATATTTATTCTATTGTATCTCCAAAGTTTCATCCCTTCTGGGTATGAAAAATTATTTTTTGTAGTTCTCTGATATTTCTTCTATGCAATGCCATAGGTCTGATCAAAATTGGATGTGCCAAGTGGAATTTATGGTAACTTCCCCACATCTTTCTGATTTTGGGTTTCTAGGAGATCTCACTTGCATAGCGTTCCCCACAAAAAATAATTGATATAAAATTCTAAAAAATGTACCAGAAATACTAGGGACTATCCACTATCCAATGCAACCAGTCTCACTTAATTTGGATACTCTAGGAAGACGTTATGATTGTTTTACCTGGAACACCTACTTGAGACTAGTCAATAGGAATAGTCAGATACCCTATCTTCCATAGAGTGTATCTACAAATGTAAGATGACCCAGAAGATGAAATTTTTATGACATATACCTTAATAATTTTTGTGAATAATCTCCATATTTCAGGGTTTGAAATGTTACAGAAACGTTTTTATAGAGAAAATTCTGCGATGACTCAATTATGGATGATTCCAGAACCCTATCTTACACAGGATGTATCTCCGAAAGTATAAGGCCTTAAAAGATTAAATTTTAACCCCACGTACCTTGATCCATCTACTAAATATCCTCTAAGGGGTTCCTTCTAAAACGTTGTAGAAACAAATTTATAGTGAAAATTCCACAATGTCTCATATGTAGCAGTGAAACACCAAGACCTTGAGCTCTTATACCATATGTTAAGAACCAAATATCGATATAGCATAGAAAAACCTCATAATAAGTACTCAACGCCTTGAAAAAGAGAGAATTCCATATAATAATCCTCTTCAAGGGGGCAAACCTCCTTATACACCACACAAATGTCCAAGTACAAGATGATTCCAAATGAAAATGTCTCCTTGATATATATAGGAGACTAGGAGGTACAATTACAACTAATGGACCCAAGCCGACATAAATAAAATAACATTACTAATATAATATTCCCCAATTAAGGGGTAATGTGCCATTATTTAGGGCTTAACACTGTCACTATATCTGTCACTATGAGTGATACTGTCATTTTCACTATCACTATCATTGTCATTGATAATGTCACTTTCATTGTCACTGTCACTATCACTATCACTCATAATCAACTTGTCATTGATAATTTCATTGATACTGATACATAATCATCATCAAAACCATATGCCAATATCACCAAGAACATCTCTCAAAACATATTCCCAACATCATCAAGATATGCCTCAAACCATGTACCAAGCATGTGCCAAAATATGCCTAAAACATGTGCCATAAAATCCATGAATCATGTACCAAATATATGCCTCAATCATATGCCATATTACTCATGTTATTCCTCAACCATGTACCAAAATATGTACCTCAAACATACAACATATCATCCAATATGTGCCTTAAGTATGCACCAAAACATCCAATATATATACCTCAACCATATGCATCAAACCATGTGACAAATTCCTCCAATACATACCTCGAGCATGTACTAGGACATGTTCCAAAACATCCAAGATATGTATCCAACCATACATCTCAAGCATGTGCCAAGCATTAATGAAATTCCTCAAACAATATGCCAATACATGCCTTAAGCATGTCCCAAATTACCAAGATATAAACCTCAAAAACACATACAGAACCATACCTTTCAACATGTGAGGAACCTGGTGCATACCATCACAAACCCTCATACCTTATTCATATTCATCAATAAGAGAATAGCATCTTCATCAAATTTGACCTCAGTCTCATAGGACTAGTTTTTGGATTAGTCACAAACCCTAACTTTCAACAAGCATAACTATGTACCTATAATGAATAAAGGTATGAAACTTGTACCCAATATTCTTAAATATTTTCTCTGAAATTCCAACAAGTTTCACTCCTTGAATCATCCATGAAAAGGAGTTATAGAGAAAATGGTAAGCCTTGTTGAATTCTGGCTTATTCTGGAGAGAAAACATGTAGAGTGTGTCATGTGATGAATATTTTATATCTGGTTTTGAAACTCATGCAAAACATACTACAGACTGTAATATTTCCAATTGAATTTGTCTCACATAATTTGGATCCTCTATGAAGAAGTTATGATTGTTTTTCTTAGAACATTTTTTTGAGACTAGTTTCAGGACTAGTCAAAAAACATATATTCCACAGAGTGTATCTCCAAAAATACAATGACCCAGAAGTTGAACGCTTTACCATAGGTACTTTGATATATCTTCTCAACAACCTCCAAATTTCACTATCTAAATCATTCTATAAAAAATAATAGCAAAAATGGTAAGATGACCTTTAAATAACATACATTAGAACACATCATCACAAGACTTCATCCTCCCTTGGAATTTATCCCTTCTTCACTTCATCTTCCCTTTGAAATTTTCCTTAGATCTCCTTAGTTATCTCAAATAAAAATTACTTGAGTTGATATGACAAATGAACTCCTAGGTTCCTTATTTATACTAGATATGGCACCCTCTTTTTAGGGCCGACTTGACCCAAATTAAATTCAATTTAATTTGTAATGATTATTCCAATGAGGCCAAATTTACCAACAATATCCTTAATATTTATTTTAATGTTCATTTCAATGGGACTGAATTGTAACTTCTTGTTTGCAACAAATTTTCTTCTTTTAATTAATTTGGGGCCAACTTGTCACTTCTTGTTACAATTGTTTAGGGCTTCTTAACCATACTTCAGGGTTTCCATCTTCAAGAGGGAATATCTCCTCAATTGTGAGGAACCATGTGATGTACCACCTACTATTGGAAATGGCATGACAAGGACTATCCATATATGAGTTTTTTGCATGCAATTTAAATTTCCTTCATCCTTTTTTTCCTCAAACAACTTCGAGCTTCATGACCACACCTTTGGAGCTTCTCAACCACTTAACCACTTAGCCATGTTTCCAAGGATTCTTGTAGACTTCTTCAAAGAATCTTCCCATGAGGGCCATGCTTAGATCTATTCCATAAGGGGACCACTTTTTATACTTCTTCAAATACTCCCATTACTTGGACTTCTTCTAGAGTTGACATCTAGGTTTGACATCAATGACAACTATCTTTCCAACAAGTATGTCATAAATTGAATGCTAAAACTGGAAAAAAAAGTGTCATTCAGAATGTGTGATTGAATAGGTCAAATGTCAAGGTTATAAAGGAGATAAAGAATGTCCTAATAATATTGGCCTCTAACCCTAAAGTTCACTAATTCATTGACATTAATATGGTTGAAAATCCATTAGCATATGGCCTACCCTTAAGAAGATACTGGCCAAAGAAATTAAATGGATATTTTTCTACTCAATGGTCACATAGGTGGTTACATAATTATGGGAAAAAGAACAAGATTAAGGTAGATTGTGAGAGATATATGAAGCATATTTTCACAGATCTTGATGACCCTAATGAACATGTAATGTTCAATCATTCAATTCTTGGGAGCTATTTATTAGACACTTTCTTTGGATATTTTGCTACTGATTTATCTTCATATGTGGAATCATAAAAGAAATTTAAAATCTTGCATTGCACTCAAATTAATGAGCCTAATTGTAACATAGTAGATAGGAAAGATACTAACTCAGATGTACATAATAACCTAAATGTAGATACTAACTTAGATGTAAATACTAACATTTGGACTTATTTTTCGATGGATCTAAATCTAATGAGGGTGTAGGTGTTGGTCTAATTCTCAAATACCCTAAAGGTAATAAAGTATTGATAGCATGCAAATTGGAATTTGAATGTACTAACAATATTGTCAAGTATGAATCTCTGATTCAAAAGTTAAGAAAGGAATTTGACATGCATGTCAAATTGTTGAAGGTTTTCAATGACTCTAAAATAGTCATATGGCAAGTACGTAATACTATTCATTATATTTATAGTCACCTAAAAAATTACCAACAAAAGGTATGGGATTTGGTAAAGAATTTTGATGCTTTTAACATTAGTCTTGTTCCTCTATATATGAACTCTTATGCTAATATTTTAGCCAATGTACCTTCTAGGTTGATTCCATTAGAAGGATTAATATTTTTTGTGGAATTTCTATAGAGGCCTTCAATACCTAACAACGTAAACAATTGGAGGGTGTTTGATTATGGTCAACAAATCATCAATTTCCTTACAATGAAAGATAATTTTAAAGATTCTGCAATTGATGAGGTACAACATGATCAAGCCATGAATAGTCAAATAGAACATCATACAGATCAAACAGTTGATGATAAATAAACCTCAATGAATTATATCCCAAAGTCTATGGCGAGATTGGAAAAGTTACTTGATCTTCAATATAAATTCAAGAAGCTGAACAATTTTAAAACTAATGGTTAATCTATGTAGTAAGAGGTGATTAACTTGAAAACATATAAGAATCCTCAAATTTTCAACCTTGGGCCTAATTTCTCTCCTATAGTAAAAAAATCCTTTATTAGACTATTTAGACAATAAAAAGTCATATTTTCTTGGAAATTGATGATCTTAAAACTTTTGACACTAATATCATCCAACATGTCATTCTGATGAAGCTTGATACAAAATCATTTAAGAAAAAAATAAGGAAAATGCATCCCAATCTAGAACCTCTGGTGAAAGGAGAATTGAACAAGTTACTTGCAACCAAGATTATTTTCCATATAAGACATACACAATGGATAGCCAATTTAGTCCCTGTGATAGAAAAGAATGGATATATCATATTTTGAATAGAGCATATAAAAAATATAACTACCCTATTCCTCCTATGGAGAAACTTCTATAGTGTGTTTATGGATCTGAGATGCTCTCACTATTAGATGGTTGCGCGGGTTACAATCAATTCCTAGTATCCCATGATGACCAACTAAAGACTTGCTTCAAAACTAAATGGGGAACGTATGCTTATAGAAAAATGAAATTTGGATGGACAAATGTTGGTGCTACTTTTCATATAGAAATGGATATTTCCTTTCAAGAACTAATTGGTAAATTTTTTGTTGTATATCTAGATGATGTAATTGTTTTTCCTAAAAACAAGAGAGATCATGTCAACCACCTCAAACAGATTTTTGACAAATGCATAAGGTGTGACATTTCTCTTAACCCCAAGAAGTATATTTTTTCAGTAGATGAGGGAATACTTCTAGGGTTTTTTGTATACAAATCAGGGATAATGATCGAGATTGAAAGAATAGAGACAATTTCCAAGATTATTTCCCACATAATAAAAAATCCATGTAATATTTTCTTGGAAAGATCAATTTTGTATGTAGGTTTGTCCTAACATTTTATGAAATTGTAAAACCTCTCCAATATATGATAAATAAAAATGTAGAAATTAAATGGGAACCAAAAGAAAAAGTATCATTTATCTAGATCAGAGAAGAGATAGTAATATCTCCTACCTTGATGAATCCCAATTTTGATAAATATTTCATCTTATACACATTTTCTTATGACTCTGCATATGCAACAATTTTGAATTAGATAAATGATTAAGGAAATGAATTCCCAATTGCATCGATGATTTTATGGATGCAAGGGTCGTAGTTGAACTATCCTGAAGTGAATAAACAAGCCTATGTGTTTTTCAAAGTTGTTAAACATTACAGGACTTACCTTTTGAAATCCATAACCAAGGTTGTGGTGTTCTACCTCGGAGTTAGAAATATGTTGGTGCAAAAATATTTAGGAGAAAAAAGAGCTCATTGGATGACTACAATACAAGAGTATGACTATGAAATTAAACTTGACAAAATTGTGAAAGGACAAGGACTCTGCAAACTTGCACCAGAGTATAAAGAGGCACACGAAGACAAAGAGGTATGGTACAATGAGTTATCTTTGATTGAAAATGATTTTTTCTACATTCCTACCCCTAATGATTCCTAGTATTATGAGCTCAAGTACTACTTGATACATGGTATTTCCCCCCAATATTTGTAACCTCAAAAAATAATATATCGTATATTGAAAACTGCTCAATATTAGCTAATGAATGGGATTCTCTTCAGAAAAAAACTATGATGATGTCTTATTGAGATGTTTGGAAAAATTAGATGCAGAAAAGGTTCTCTATGAATTACATGACGGTCCTACTGCAGATCATTTTGGAGGAGATGCTACTACACACAAAGTTCTCAAAGTAGGGTATTATTATCCAACCATGTTTAAAGATGATCATGCCTATTCCAAGAGATGTGAAGTATGTAAAAATTTAGTTGAAAGAGAGAAGAAGCATTCATTCCCTTTATAACCTGTTTCAGTTAAAAACCCTTTTCAACAGTGGGGTTTAGAAAATATTAGTGAGATCAATCCTAATTCCCCTCAAATCCACAAATATATATTGACAACAATATACTACTTTACAAGGTGGACATAAGTTGTTCCTTTGAATATAGTAAATGAAAATCAGGTGATTTCTTTCCTTGAATCCCATATCATTACCAGTTTTGGTCTCCCTCAATCTCTATTACTTGATAATGAAAAATACTTTTCATCATTGAAACTGACTGAATTTTCTCTTGAAATAAGTATTAATATCAAATATGATACCAACTGTTACCCTTAGGTAAACAATCTTGCAGAGTCAATTAATAAAAACCTTATATGAATCCTTAAAAAGGGTGTGAATAATCTTAGTATCCTTCCAGACATTTGTTCACTATCTCAGTTTGTCCATTAGATTGAGGATGATAGGATGAGATATGAGCCAATTGAGTAACCAAAAAAGAAAATAATTATGTCCAAAAATTTCCAGTGAAGATGGGATCTCTGTCACTTACAATAATCTTTGGGCTTCCATGTAGTTTTTGAATTGTCTCCATGAATGTGGTGGAAATTGTATTGGATTTGCAAGGATGAGAGAGTGCACAAAATTTTGCATACTTGGTCATTTTAGCAACAATCACCATGATGACACTCTTTCCTTCATACTTCGGTAACCCTGTGATGAAATCCATGGAAACCTCCTCCCAATGCTAACTTGGGATGGATAATGGTTGTAAAAGACCTGGTGTCTTAATTGTTTCCACCTTATTTTTTTGGAAAATCAGACATTCTACCGCAAACCTTTGAACATCATTTTTATGGCCATCCCAAAAAAATTATTTCTTGACCCTATGGTAGGTTTTCAAAAATATTGAGTGCCCTCCTACTGGAGAGGTGTGCAATTCCAATAGTACATTTTGTTTGAGTTGGGAATTATTACGTAAATTTAAGTGATGTTTGTACCATAGTAAATCATTTTTCCATGTAAATGTGTCTGATGCACTGGAATCTTGTTGCAACCTTTGAATGAGAGTCCACACGTTTTCATCATTATTCCATTCATCCCTTGCTTCTATTTTCCAATCGAGTTGGATGAACAAATAGCACATAGAAAGGCCTCAACATCTTCATCCTTTCTTGAGAGTGCATATGCCACAACATTTTTCTTCCATTTTTTATAGATGATTTCAAAATCATAACCCAACATCTTGGTCACCCATTTTAGTTGTTCTTCTAAAGATAGTCTTTGTTCCAAGAAGTATTTAAGACTATCATGATTTGTTTTGACCTTGAAGTGCCTACCTATTAGGTAAGGGCACCATTTCTTCAATGCATGTAGTATTTCCATCATTTCCTTCTCATAAATGGGTTTTTGTAAGTCATTTCCCTTGAGTGGTCGACTTTCTAAATAAAGGGGCCTTCCTTCTTGCATTAGAATAGCACCAATTCCATTTCCCGAGGCATCACATTCCACAATAAAGGTTTTTGTGAAGTTTGGTGTGGTCAAGAAAGGATCTTTGCACATCGACTCTTTAAGTTGTTCAAAAGCTTGAGTTGCCTCTGGAGTCCATGAAAATGCATCCTTCTTAGTTAATGTCATTAAAGGTGATGTTATTCTTCCATAGTTTCGAACAAACTTGCGGTAGTAACCTGTCAAAACAAAAAATCATCTAATATTCTTCAATGTTTTGGGAATCGAATAGTCCATCATGGTTAGGGTCTACCTTGGCACCTTCATGAGATACAATATGACCCAAATACTTTACCTCCTTCACCCCAAAGAAACATTTGGATGGTTTGGCATATAGTTTTTTCTCCTTTAGTAGTTGTAGCACCTTGTCAAAATGTCGCACATGATCCTCCCAAGACTTACTATAGATTAGTATATCATCAAAAATTACTAACACAAATTTTCGAATGAAGGGCTTGAAAATGGAATTCATCAACCCTTGGAATGTGGAAGGTGCATCCATAAGGCCAAAACACATGACCAGAAATTCATAATGGCCTTCATGAGTTCGGAATGTTGTTTTTGAGATATTTTCTTCCTTCATTCTAATATGATGATACTCTGAATGGAGATCCAACTTTGTGAAATAGCTTGCACCATGTAGTTCATATAACAATTCATCAATGACAGGAATGGGAAACATATCTTTAATAGTGATCTTGTTGAGCTCTCTATAATATGGACACATACGCCATGAGCCCTCTTTCTTGAGTACCATTACCACTGGTGTAGAGTAAGAACATTGGCTAGGTCTAATAATGCCAGCGTCTAACATGTCTTCAACCATACGCTCAATTTCACTCTTTTGGGCATAAGGGTGTCTGTAAGGCCTGATTTTAGGAGGAACACTCCTAGGAATCAGTTGAATAGCATGATCATGATTTCGAGTGGGTGGAACACCTTTGGGAATATCTTCAAATACTTTGGAATTCTTATCAATGAACTCTTGGAGATCTAGGGGAATATAAGGCTTAGTTGTTTGAACATATAGTGAGCATAGTTGTACAATTACACCCTAATGCCCCTTTTTCAATAATTGTTTCATGCCATTAGATCTTATCACCTTACTGGGTTTCCCTGTGATACCCTTTAACACGATTTATTTTCCTTCCAATGAAAATTTCATGAAAAGTTCTTGAAAATTAAAGGTTGTTGTTCTTAATGATTGTAACCATTGGACTCCTAGTACAACATCAGCGCCACCCATGGGTATAGAAATCATTGGAATATTCATTACATATTCCCCCATATTAATATTGATCTTATTTCATTTTCTTGAGGAATTGATAGTTCCTCCATCTTCAATCATTACTTGAAACTCTAGCACTGGATATATAAAGAAATTGAGAGTTTTGGCTAATTAATAGTGAAAGAAATTATGAGTACTACCAGAATCAATTAAGACTATTACATTTTTATTTTTTATATATCCTTTGATCTTGAGGGTTTGAGGAGTGCTAATTCCAGCCAATGCATGACATGATATCATGAGAGTCAACACTTCAGAAGAAATCTCTTCTATGTTTTCATCTTGAGATGGTTCTTATTCTTGTTCTTGTTCTTGTTCTTGTTATTGTTCTTGTTCCTCTTCACAATCTATGTAGAATAATTTCTTCTCACCACACTTATGTCCCTTACTATACTTGTTGTCACAATTAAATCATAAACCTTTTGATTTTATTTCCTCCAATTTTTGAGGTGTCAACCTTGTAGGTTGAGGTGTTTTATAAGAAGGAACATTATTCTCTTGATAGATGTTAGGATTGGTCCTTCTAGTAGCCATAGACATATTTTTTACTTTCAACATTTCTCGCCACCCTGAATGCATTCTTCAATGATTTGGGTTCCCAAAGGCGAACCTCGTGTTCAATGTTATCCTTTAAAGTTCCTATGAATACATCAATAAGGTGCTCATGTGGAATATATGTTACCTTCATATTCAATCTTTGGAAGTTCTAAATGTGCTCAACAACTGAATGCTTTTTCTTGATATTTATCAATTGGCTAAATAAGGTATTTCTCCTTGTATCCTCATAGTGTGGTATCATTTCTTCCATGAAAATTGTCCAAGTGATGAGTGATTTTCCAGAACAAAGCCATCGATACCACACAAATTGATTGGGTTCTAAATATAAAGAAGCAATTCATACCTTTTGTGTATGTGGTACATCATGTAGATCAAAGAATTGTTCCATCTGAAGTATCCATGTGATTGGATCCTTGCCATCAAACTTCCTAATATCAATCTTAGGAAAGTGGTTGGTATTCAACCCAAAGTTGGAGTTTCTCCATCCTTGATTCATCTTCCTTGCATCCTCATTATGAATTTCATGGGATACATTTTCAATTTCAAGTGTCCTCTCCATTAGGAAAATTTTCAATCCTTCCATGATCTCCCTTTTTAAGCCATCTATCTTAGTATTTATTGCCTCCAACTTAGCTTCAGTTGCATCCATCATCCCTTGTAGTTCATCTTTTTTTACTTTCTTCTTTTGTAAATCATGTATGTCCCTACACATTTCTTCACCTTCATCAAGAGTCCAAGTAGGACTATCTGTAGGCTTAATTGGTGTAGAAGTTCCCTTTTTTGGTGGCATGTTGGCCAAGTATCACTTTTAAACCTTGATTTTGAGGTGGTTCTGCTAGACGATATTTCTTTTGTTGTATCTCCAAATTTCGTCCCTTCTGGGTATGAAAATTTATTTTTGTAGTTATGGTAACCTGGATGTCACGGGTCTGATCAAAATTGGATGTGCCAAGTGGAAGTTATGGTAACTTCCCCACACCTTGCTGATTTTTGTCCCTTCTAGGAGAGTGTGCTTGTAAAGCATTTCATGATCACAATATCTAATATTTGATTCTAAGACACGTACCATAAATACTATAGACTGTTCACTATCCAATGCAACTAGTCTCACTTAATTTGGATACTCACTGAAGAATATATCATTGTTTTACCCGAAAGACCTATTTGAGGCTAATTAATATGACTATTCAAATACCCTATCTTTCACAGGGTGTATCTACAAAAGTAGGATGACCTAGAAGCTGAAATGTTTATCACAACTACATTGATAATTTCTATGAATATCCTTCATATTGCAGGGTCTAAAATGTAACAGAAAAAAATTTATAGTGAAAATTATGTGATGTCTAAATTCAGGATGATTCCAGAATCCTATCTTACACGAGATATATCTCTGAAAGTATAAGACCTCAGGAGATGAAAATTGAACCCAACGTACCTTGGTTTGTGTTCTAAATATCCTCCAAGGGGTTCCTTATTAAATTTTGTAGAAAAATAGTTATAGTGAAAATTCCAAGTTGTCTCATATGTAGAAGTGAAACCCAAAGGCCTTGAACTCTAATACCAAATGTTAAGAACCAAATATCAAAATAGCATAAAAAGAACCTCAGAATAAGTACTCAACGCCTTGAAAAAGATAGAATTTCAAATAATAAGCCTCTTCGATGGGAAAACCTCCTTATACACCACATAAATTTCCAAATACAAGATGATTCAAAATGAAAAGGTCTCCTTGGTATATATAGGAGACTAGGAGGTACAATTACAACTAATGGACCCAAGCTGACATAAATAAAATAAAATTACTAATGTAATATGCCCCAATTAAGGGGTAATGTGCCACTATTTAGGGATTAACACCAATTCTCTTTGGGTTGATAGGGTGTCACCAAAGGTATCCTCGGGGAACTATCCTTTCTTTTTATTCTATGGTAAAGAGGCTATTCTACCTACCAATATCATTTTTCCTTTCCTGCAACTATCTCGGTCTACTCAAGAAAGAAATTTTCTAGTTATGCAATGAAGATTGAATACTCTTCTTAAACTAGAGGAATAAAGAGAAAATTCCAAGAGAAATTTATACCAACATCAAGAGTTAGTAAAATGTTGGTTTGATAAAAGTTTTACTGCCAATAAGTATTTTCAAGATGGGGAAATAGTTCTAAAATGGGACAGAGACAATGAGCCTAAAGGGAAACACACAAAGTTTCAACATATATGGTATGGTCCATACCAAATTCATGAAAGAATTGGACCAAGGACCTTCAAGCTCAAGACTTTAGAAGGGGATATTGAGGAACTCCGTAACAATGGTCAGATCCTGAAAAAGTATTTCTCATGATCACCTATGGTGATGTAGTCTTGTACATAGTAGTTACCCTTTCATGTTTTTTTTTTCTTTTGAAGTTTTATCTTTCCTTTAGAATGCATCTATATAGTTGTTACTTCCCATTATATTTTGTTTCATTTGAATTGATTTTTAACTGGTTTGTTCAGTTTTCACTTTTGATCATTCTTATTTTTTCTGATTGTATGTGAAAGATAAAAAGGAAACTTATTCTATTAAATTATCTTAAATAACCTTAGAACCAATGAATCTATTATATATAATAGAATTTGGAATTAATGGATCAATGATAAAACAATGGAAACCTGGATATGAACACATGTTTTAAAATCCTAGTAAACTCTCAAGCTATACATTAGAGAAAAACATAAACAAAGTTGGATGTGAAAGTGACTTATTCCTTCCCATGGTGGTATTCTCATTATAAGCTTCAGGGATTACATGCAAACAAAATATTAGCCTACAAGTGTCTTTTGGGTAATCTTTGAAAGCTTCATTCACTGCTCACTAAAATGTTATCTTTGTTGTGCCTTTAGGTGGTAGACCCATGAGAGATATAAGTATTGATAGTGCCAACATATATAAGAAAATCAAAGTTCCATACCATGCCTTTAAGGGGCTTCTAAATATACTCCCCCGTCCATAATAAAATGTGAAAGCATTAAAATATCAATAGAGAGAAAGAAAAGAAAGTATATATCTAAATATTATTCGCAAAAATGTCTTGGGACCAAAGCATTCAAGTAAAAGGGTGTAAGAGGTAACCTTGTTGGGGCTATAGATGCTCATCGGAAATAGGGTCATGCCTATGGTATCATAGATGAGGAAAAAACTTTGGCATGTAGTCAATTACAGAAGGTTTCTCTATGGTGTTATACCCAAGCAAGGAATATGAGGGAATAAGATTAAATCAATTAACCCCATATATTGGTTTACAAAGAATGCACAGTAGAGTACCTAGAAGATGTTATTTATTTTTGATATCTTTCAGAAGAAAATCTTATCAATGTGGAACCCATGGTGTAGGTAGAAATCATATTTTCTTGAAAAAATCATATTTACTTGAAAAAATCATATTTAATATCCTAATGTAGTATAATCTTTGAGATTTTTGAAGACAGATATAACTAGTTCATCCCATATGTCACCATTTGTTGTACCTACAACAACTCACATTAAATTTTCCTATTTCAAGAAAATTAAATGGGCCCCGCTACCAAATTCATACGTAATATATAAAGGGAAAGATTACTTCCTAGGGTTTGAGAAATCATGTGTTATTTATAGAATACGGTATTTTTCAATATCCTCTTTATTATTATTCATTTTTCCTAGCATTTAATTGTTTGAATAATTATTGGATTATTTAAGCCCTATTCGTCCCTATTTTATTTTGAATTGATATGATATCATCCTTTGTTCTAACAACGCTCATATAAGATAATGTATAATTTTCACTGTATTTTCAAAAATAAAAACCTACAATCCTATCAGAAAGAACACTATAAGGAAAAGACCCTCTAGCGGAGGTTTTTGGAGAAGCCCCTATAAAAATAGTCCAAAAATTGATTTATAGTAGAGGACACTAGCAGAGGCGAGGGGGAGGAAGTTTTAGCAGATGCTTTTTTATGGTGATTTTATAAATAGATAATGCACCAGTGTGTTTTCTACTATGGACACACTGGTGCTCTCAAAAATGGTGCATTGTGGTAGGGTTATTTCAAAAAAATATATACTCTGGTGTGCTACTTAAATATTGACGCATCGGTGTGCACCGTTGCTCTAAAAAATGGCGCACCGTGGTAGGGTTATTTGAAAAATATATATATACTCTGGTTCACTACTTAAATACTTATGCAATGGTGCATCTAATAATTGAGTGCACCGTAACAGGGTTAAATAATAAAAAAAAATTACTGACCATAAAATTCATTTGTACCCTTTTCAATGTTGTAGAGCTCTCAAGAATTGGTGCAAATTTTCCCTCTTTGAAGCACCCTCTCGTCAGTGCTTCCCTTGTTTTCCTTCCTTCCGTCCATTTCTCAATGTGTGGCTTTCAAATTTTGCCAAACGGTGGGCAAATTTGGTTTTTTGGACTACGTGGCAACCATGCCTCTCTGGCGAGGAAATGTCCAGGTAATTTATTTATTTCTTTATAACTTAAACTTTTAGTGGATTAAAATTCAAAATTTAGTTAAATTTCCACTGTTTTAAATAAAAATTAAAAAAAAATTGTGCGGTGCATTCAAGTCGTTCGTCGTGCACAGGGGACGGTGCACCCTGAAAATTTATAGGGTGCATCAAAACACCATGCCTAATGTTTTTCGGTGATGTTTTTGTAAACTCTAATGCACCAATATATTGGGTAAAATTTAACGCACCAGTTGACTTTAGGAAAGCTTTTGACATGGTTCCTAGGAAAAACCTTTGGAATAGGTTGGAAGAGATAAAAGTGCCTCTCGAGTTGAGGGCTGTTGCAATAAGGATGTATGAGAACGTTATTGCTAAGTTTAAAAACACTGAGGGCTGGTCAAAAGAGATTAACTACAATATCGGAGTCAAACAAGGTTGTCCCTTGTCCCCTACCCTTTTTGGCATATACATTGATAAATTAGAAGAATGTTTGGAAAAAGCAGGTTGTGTCATCCCTACACTAGGGATGATTTTAAGGATGTAAATTTATTTTAAAATGTAGAAACCTTGGCGAATCTTACTAATCCTTCATATGCCAACTATAAATGTTTGGCGATAATTTTGTAAAAATATTCATATTTATAAGGATTTTATATAGTTTTTATAAATTTTGGCGATTTTAAGGTAAAATAATTGTATCCTATAAAATTTGGGCGAATATTTTTTAAAATAGTGAATCTCGTTTTTGGAAAAACCATGGAAAATTAGCCCATGAGCGAAATTTAGCCCCTAAAATCATCCCTGCCCTACACTCACTGGTATAGTCATCAATCTTCTTCTTTATGCTGATGATATCGTTCTTATGGCAAGGAGTCCCCATGATCTTGAAAACCAACTAAGAATCCTCAAGGATTTTTGCTCCAATATGGGTATGACTGTTAATACTGATAAGACTAAGGTCATGATTATTAAATCCAATAAGATCCCTTATGATACCTTTGTATATGACAACAACAACTTGGAGAAAGTGAATTCATACAAATATCTTGGAATTGATATTCACCACAAGCTTAATTGGAATTATAGCATTGAGAAAAGGATTATTGGGGGATGGAAAGCTTATTATGGGCTTGAAAACAATTGTAAATCAACTAAACTTTGGAGTTGGGATAAGAAGAAAATCCTCTTTGAGACTCTTGTTACACCTGTTATTCTTTATGGATGTGAAGTAAGGGGCTATAGTATCTCTCGTGAATCCTGGAGAAAGATAGAGCAAATACAAAAGAATTATATAACCTATAATCTCAAAATTAAAGGAAATATGCCCTATCCCATCCTCCTCATAGAAACTAGCCTCTCCCCTATTGAGAGCATGGCTATGACTAGATACCTAATGTATAAGAACAAGTTAAACAACATGGAAGACAAGAGGCTACCTAAAATTTCTTCCAAATCAAGTCATAACCACCATCGACTCAAGCGAGGATGGCATAAAGA
>JASDQU010102851.1:151373-173067 GCA_032191745.1 Picea mariana | reverse complement strand
TGAACGTATAGATGTACTTTCCACTTATAATACAGAAATCAATCCAATGATTTCAAAAACCAGGTTATATCTAAACTACAGGAAGCGTTTCCAGAGAAATGGTCAACGGGACCTATCATATTTGCAATAGAGAAAAAAACATACAAAAACAAAAAAGAATCATTCAAAAATTAATATTCCTAAAAATGTTTTTCTAGAAGATGTATATATTACTACAAAGCATTCATTTATTAATATCAATTTTGTTATATTTAGTTTTCATATATCAATATAAAAAATGTTTATTGTCGGGTTATTTTTGTTAGGAAAATTATGAAAATCCCAAAGGATCAATGAGCTGATATCCAAAATATGCTAGTAGGAATGTCCAAAATATATACAAGGAGATGGTCAAAGAAATGGACATAATTGCATCACAAGAGGATCCATCTCAACAACAACATGCTCCAAATATATGAAATCATTGAACTTTTCTATTAGGTACATATAAATAAATAATTTAGCATTAAATATTAATTTTCAAGTATTTTCTTGCAGAAAAGAAAACAAAATAGAATGGATTCAGCACATAAAACATGACGAAAAGGAAGAAAATGGTTGATAGCAAATTTTGTGAGTAATTTTCATTTCCTTGTAACAACTTGAGATTTAATTTTTGTATATTTTAAGTTGTTTTACAGCAGCCATCCTTGAATGTCTTCAAACAAGTGCTAACATACAAACAAGAGCCATCAAAAGAATTGATTGACATTCAGTTAAGTATGGGTTGTGAGTACATGTTGGCATATTAAATATTAATTGTGGAATTTGTAATTATATATGTTGTTTTACTTCTCTCATTTTATAATTAATGGAACAAAAATCCTTTATATTAAATCTATGATTTATTATGGGGTATAAAACTTGCAGGAAACAAAGTATGGAAATGTGCCAACAGAGGATTTGTTGACAGAAGGCATGAGATTTGGTTTTGAACTAATGTGTATCATTCAAGAATCAATTCTTTCTATGGTACATCGCTTTTAAATTTACATTCTTGTATATTATTTATTTCAATTTTCATTATTCTCACCAATGTAGATACACTCATTACAATTTTATTTCATTTTTGTAGATGGAACTTCAAGAAGAGGAAAAAAATGGAGGCAATCAACAAAACATTCGTCCAAATAACCCAAGTCATGGAAGTAGCTCGAGCACTGATAACAGTTCCAGCGAAGAATGATGATCAATATATTTGGATATCAATGCAAGTTGTTGTATTTTTTGAAATAATTGTCTGTGAAAATCAAACATTTTGTTTAATGTAATGGACACAGTGTCCCAATTTAAAGACAAGGGGTTACCAATAAGTGTCCAATTTTGTATGATAAATATCCTCTTATGCATATATAATAAAATATGTTTTATTTTATTCTATTGCATTGTCCAATGTTGTTGTGAAATGTTACATCGTTGATTAAATATATGGATGATTAAATATTATAATGAAGAGATGTGAAATATGATGATATAACAAATTAATCCAAACATTGTATCCAAATGCACAACTCGGAATTTAATTTATATGAATACTATTATAAGATATATGTCATTTTTTTATGAACAATGGAATTAAAAAATAACAATAATTGCACTGACACGGGTCGATGTTTCTAAAAAGAGAAAATGAATATCGGTGCGTTTAATGCTAAAAAGCATCGGTGTTGTAATAAAATGTGCATCGGTGTTGTAATACAATGAAACAGCACCGATCGTAACATTATTTTAACAACAACAATTATAATAATAAAAATCAGCCTTTAGGTGCATTTAGTTAAAATGGTGCATCAGTGCTTCTGTATTAGACTTCTGCATCGATGCATTCTAAATTTCATGCACTGGTCAAGTTTGTCTTGTAACGCACCGGTGCATGGTATCATATATTCGACCAGTGAATTGTTATTATTAAATCACTGATGTGTTATGATTTAGAAGAGCATCAGTGCCCCAATATTTATTTTACTGCCCTGGTTCTTTTAGTGAAACGTAAGCATCGGTGCTTTAAGTTTGAGAACGCACTGGTGTGTATACACCATGAAGCGCACTACCTAGAAAAACATATGATAAAACCTCCGACCGCCCAAATTGTTTTAGTTATAATGAAGTTCCATTATAATATCCACAAAAACATCTGCTACCAAAAACAAATGTTTTAGCAGAGGTTAATTTTTGCCAATTCTGTAACACTAAAAACCTTCACTACAAGTTATTTTCCTTGTAGTGGAAATTCATCACAATCAAAGGTTTTTTCCCGCAATCCAAGAGCTTCAAGCCTGTCAAGATTACCCTTTTGTATTTTTCCTATCAAAAAGTCCATTTGGCACTACTTCATGTTTTTCTTGCAACCAAAAAGCTGCAAGCTTATCAGACTTACCTTCGTAGTATCTCCCTATTGGGATGTCAACTTATATTATTTTTATGACATTTCTGAAACCTACAATCTACAAGACTATTAAGAATATATTTTTGGTATTTTATATTCAGAGGGTCACGATAACATGTTTTTATAAAATTTTTGAGGTTCACATCCCACAATCCTATTGAGCTTAACTTCACGTAATTTTCTTTTCAGAACTGCGAGGTGACCTTCTATAATGAATTTTTGGAAGTCCACTTCCTATAATACTGTCGAGAATTCTTTCGCAGAATATTCCTGTCAGAATGATAACTTGAACTTGTATTACAATCTTCCTTAAGCTTGCAACCTGCACGATTTTCAGGCATATCTTTTCAGGTTTTTCCAAATCAGAGTGTCAAAATATTAAACCTTTTTCCCATGAACCTTTTTCCTACAAACCTTTTTTCTGCAAACCCTTTTCCTGTGAGCTTCCTCCTGCAAACATTTTCTCATGAAATTACTCATACTATACCTTTCCCCATCATTGAAAGATCAAATTTGAACACATTGGTTGCAAAACGATAGGTCAACAAGGTGCTAGCTATAGACTTGATTGACTAGATATAATAGTTATTGTTCAAAGAAGGTGGCATAATCTATGTCAGCGTAAGCTTATCTTTAGTTATTGATATTTATTTTCCAAATCGATTGACATACAAATGAATTGATTGTAAAAGACTGAATTTTCCTATATTTTGTATTGTTTTGTGTATTTGCAGAAATTTTCAAAATCTTGAGTGAAACCGTTATTACCTTGTAAATTGTATAGGATTTTCAATGCCACCATGTCTAGAGCTCAAATGCATAGAGGGAGGGATCCTCCTACAAATTTCTCATCTCAAAGAAAATCTTAGGATACCCTATTTGTGTCTAATACTAGACATTTCAATGGGATCCAAGGATGTTATACATTGAATAAGATGTACAGACTATTTTCTTATGGGAGTTTCCCAGAAGAAGGCGAAGACATTGTTGTGTACAGGAGTAACAAGAAGAGTGGTATATAAATCATTAATGGTAGGCCAACAATTTTTCCATACTATAATGATGCAACCAGATTGGTACATGAATGTATATATCTGAAGGCAGACATGATATTGAATGAAGTAGGAAACCCATCTCTTCATTACAGTCAGACTATATTCACAAGATGTATCAGTTGCAAAGGCCAAACGTCTATTTGAACAAGCAATTTCTAGATGCCTTCAGCAAGGAGAACCCCATTTTGGTTGGCATAATAAAAGAGTGGTGGGACGAATATATTCCATTCACTATAAAGGACAATATAGTGTCTCAAATACAATACTTCAAGAAGCCTTGCCAACTTCTTGTGGCCATGATTCACAAACTTTATGGAGAGGAAGAAAGAACCCATTTCAAGCTAGAATGGGTACCAATTGCACATTGTGTAGCAGAAGTAGGTCAAATAGTCAATTAGGCATAGATCATGTATGCTAACATTTGTTTAGTTTCCTAACAATCTCATGCTATCAAAAAACCGGGTTTATATATGTCTGCATTCTTAATAGATGTTATTTTTGTTTCAATTCCTTTTCTTGAAATGGGTTGAAAATAGAACCCTAATTCACCATCCATTCATATTTATTGCTCATGGTTGTTGGAAAACAATTACAAGAAGTATTTTTATGAAATTTGTAATGGTTTTGCAACACACCTATTTTATGTCATTTTTGGCCAACCACCCCACATATTGACCCCAGAATCCATTGAATCCTTGAAATACATAGGAGACTGGTGTATGGAAAAGAATTATACCTATATCATGGCATTTGGGTGTTCTTATCCACCTCATTTAGTCCCCAAATATGTTCATAATAGATTGGTGATCAGGGAGATAGCATAACAAATAGTAGAGGTAGGAATCATTGGTTCCTTATCTGTCAGTGTCAAGAAAACATGGCCCAATTTTCCAATTAAAGTGGGATGGTTTGCTCAATTGAATGTTCCACATGCCAAAAAGGAAGTTGCTACGTTGAAAGAGATTACCCTATGCATAGGATTGGATAGGAACCATGACCCTAAAGGTGTAGTATTGGACCACATCAGAACCTTTGGGATTATACCTCCATTTCAACATGACCAAAGTGAAGAGGAAATCATTTTCCAAAGAATCAAGTCTTTTGAAGAAGTGTTATCCCACGTTAAGGATAAACAAGAATAGCAGAGACTGTAAATTGAACAAGAAGAAAAAGGGTAATGTTCAATATGCAGAGGGAAAATTTAATGGCCAGTCAACATAAGAAAGAGTAGGCCAATAAGAAGGCCCATCAACAAAAAGAATAAGAAGAACTAATGAAAAATGATTTGGATATAGAAGAAAAAATTAGAAAGGAAGAAAACAAAAAGAAGAAGAATTTAGGAAGAAGGAAGAAAAGGCTAGACATACATCCGAGGAGAAAATAAAACTAGAAGAATCATTCTACAAGGATACAGAGGAAGAAAGGAGGAGGAAAGAGAAAGAAAGGAAGAAAGTAGAGGAAGAGAATAAATGGAAGGAAGAAGTAGAAGCCAAAATAAAAGAAGAGGAGGTAGTTGAAGCAAAGAAATAGAAAAAGAGAAAACTAAAATATGACAAGGACAAAGGAAGTGTGAAGACGGATCTTCCCCCAAGGGAGGGAACCAGTCTGGTCACCACACATGGGACCACCTTATTGAATTATCCCTTCAATCTTGGAACTCCCCTCAGCACAATAAATCCTAGTTTCTCCTACTCTCAACTCATATATATATATATATATATATATATATATATATATATATATATATATATATATATATATATATATGATACAATAGTCTCCTTGGAATATTATTTCTTCAATAAGTATAAAAAAGGAATTGCTAATAGATAAGCAAAGAGACAAAGGATAGAAGATACCCCCAACAAGGAAACATCAAAAAGGGTAATTGAGAGGAATCTTGGAGGTCAATATCCCCAAGAAAATGAAATTGATACAACCTCTGTTATAAGTTCCTTTGCATAAGCTAATTCTATTATTGTTAATGAGCTCAATGCTCTAATGTCCCTGAGCTGGAACCATTTGTAATTGTACATATAGGTTGGTGAGCCATTGAAACCAAGTGTAAATTTAATGTACATTTAGGATGGTGAGTCTTTGGCATTAAATTTTGATGTTGTGCGCATTAAAGTGGTGCATGTAGAAGTGTTATCAAAGACAAGGTGTTCACATTTTATGTGTTGCGTGCACCTGGGTAAGTGTGCACATTGCACTGTGTTGCGTGCATTTGGGCAAGTGCGCAATAATGACTAGAAGTGCGCAGAGTTAAGTTATATATTTGTGTTTGTGTGTGTGTGTGTGTGTGTGTGTGTGTGTGTGTGTGTGTGTGACTAGATATGTATTGAGGTCAGAGAGCCTGTGTTTGTATGAGGCTAGTGAGTCGGGACGCATATGGTCCAGTACGCCTATCCATGTAATTATACTCAGTTGTTAATGTAATATATTGCATCACTACGTGAAAATAGACTCGGATGAAAAGAGATGGGGGACCAACTCCACCAAAAAAGGAAAAAAGGGGGTGAGATGTATGTCTTGGGTAATATTTTAATAATATTTCTAAAAAAATGTAACCTTACAGATATATTATTTATTCTAAGTTTCTGAGATATGGGAACGGGTCACCAAGTGGATTAAAGCTACTTTTGAAGGTGACAAGTGTCAATAGAAATGAATTCAATATATATTGTTGGTCTTACTCTATTTTGGGGAGGAATGGCATTATTATCCATTATTGGGAAAATAATTCAGGTAGCAAGCTCTCGTGAGAAGAAGGGGGTCGGACTGTATGAAAAATATGATTATTACCTTATCTACATAGATAATATTGTAAGGAGATGAGAGGATGTAACCATAGTTTTATTTTCGAGGAGATGGGTTGACAAACCATGAGCAGTCTCTTTGGGTGAGAGATTAGTTTTTGTGAAGTGGTTTTTAGGCCCGTGAGCATACTCTCCCAGTGAGAGTTTTTTTTAGAGTTTTTCCTTGGTGTGTTGATCATTAATCACAGGGCTCGGAGAATTCCTGTCCAGCCTGAATCTGGTAACCATGGGAAGGGAAGTGGGGCAGCCGAAGGATTTTTGAGTAGAGAAGGGGAACACTTCCTTGGGTGTGACAGGTGCATGGGGATTGAGGTATTTTGGGCTAGTTGCAACAGTGAACACCTTGGACTAAGCAATTTAGTGATTATCAGACCTTATCTTGTCACTAGGAACCATTTTTCCCTAGTGGAGTTAATCCCCGGCTCGAGGGTGACCTATTGTTGAAAGATTATTAGCAATAAAGTCTATGGCTGGGAGGAACATCTAAGTTATGTGTGTAGTTGGTGACTTTCATATAATATAAGTGCTCCTTATGTGATTTTCTTGTTTACAATGTGCATATTTGTTTGTGCTTGATATGGGTTAATTCATGTATGTAATTACATATAATTAATTGTTATTATTGTATTTAATTTTCTTAAACATGTAAATATGGTACTTATGGCCTATATTTGTAGTTGTACATGAGTATGTCAGTTGATGTTAGCCTTTCATGTTAAGTTAATCTTGTGTTTTTAGTTATGAGTATTCAAGAAGAGGATTAGGTAGTTGGGTGCGTACAAAAGTAGTGTATGTGCATAGGAGGCTGGAATTTGTGTGTGCATCCAAGGAAATAGACTTCGTGAATAGTGAAATCAGAATTATCACATGACACGAAGATGGTTGTGTGCATGGTTGTGTTGTGGGATCAGTACTCTAGAGAGCAGTCGTTTGAGTTACTTTCGTTGATTAATGTTGTGTTAAAAGGAGAATGATGCTTTCATTGTTATAAGTTTTGTGGCGCGACTCAAGTTGGGTTGACCGCGTCACTTCAAGTGATACTATGTGGATTTGTGTGTAGGGTAGAATATACACAGTGAAATTTTAGGGTAACATTGCTCAGTAGTAAGATGGGGGTGTTACAAATTGATATCAGAGCTATTTCAGAGTATTTTATGGAGTAGAATTGCCCATCCTCGATGGATAGGGATGTTACAAATGCCATGGTGGAATCCTACAAAACCAAGGTAATTTGTGTGTGCATCCAAGGCAATATACTATGCGCATAGTGAAATCAGAATTGGTGCATGATGCCAAGAGGGTTGTGCACATAGTTATGTTGTGGGATTAGTACTCTAGAGCGCAGTTGTTTGAGTTACTTATGCTACTTAATGTTGTGTTTAAAGGAGAGTGATGCTTCCACTTTTATAAGTTGTATGGTGCCACTCAAGTTGGTTTGAGCGCATTAGTTCAAGTGATACTACATGGACTTGTGTGTAGAGTAGAATCTACACAGTCAAATTTTAGGGTAACATTACTCAGTAGTAGGTTGGGGATGTTACAAATTGATATCAGAGCTATGTGAGAGTGTTTTATGGAGTAGCATGGCCCATCTTGGGTGGCTAGGGATGATACATTATGGTATCAGAGATAATGGTTTAACATTGGACTTGTATGGGCCAGAGGTCAACAAGAAGTTGTAGAGATCCAGTTTCAACAATGAAGATTGCATGAGCTAAATTATACTTAAGACAAAAAAAATTAGACTCAAAAGTGGCCAAATTTCAAATTTCAATGTGGCCATGGTGTGCATTATGTAATAATGTGTAGATGTGTGCGCTAAGTCTATGATATTGGAGAGTGCGGAAATGGAACTATGCAGTAAACAATGGTGTGTGGGTGTGCGCACTAAAGGTTTGGGACTACGCAGGACAATTTTTTGGGGCATGTGCATTACTGATATGATGTGTACAAGTTGAAAATTGACATTGTACATTGGTGTGTTGGATATCAGTGCACGCATGAGCTTCAAAAGGAAGGATTCTGACAAGATGGTGTAGATTTTTCATGAAGTTGTTTCATAAATTTTCCTAACAAATCTTGTTGTCTGTAGGTTTTCAGAATTATTAGCGATTAGAGAAGGACAAAATTAGTGTAGAAGGTTAAAATCATGGAATATGTGTAAAGGACCTACAGTATTGATGATGAATATGGGGATTTGTATGATGGTTTGGGTGTTGATGGTACAGAATCCAAGGAGGAGCACATGATTTTATTTGAAACCATAAAAGGACTACAAAAATATGTCCAAAGCTATAATGATGATAACAAAAGGCTTATGAGAACCAAGGTTCAACAAGATGAATTCAATGTTAAATTGATGAAAAGTCTAGAAAAAATAGAAAATAAAATGGGTAAGGACACAGAGACGAGTAGATCAATAATTCGTGGGTCTCATGATGAGAAAGGAAGAGAAGAAATCATTCTTGGTAAACATTCTTTTAGTAAAGCGTGTAGTAGTTCGAGTCCATCTCCTGTCAGAAATCATAAGAGAAGGACTGGGGTGGAAGAGCTACAGGGAGAAATGAATAAGATTGAGAATTCTACCTTTGAGGGTGAGAACAAGAAGGATGAATATGCGGAGACCTAGTTTTTGGGTATGAGGAAGTACTTTAAGGTTCATAAATATTTTGTGCAAGCATAAGGGAGAATTGTTATTTATCGGATAAAGGGAAAGTATAAATGTGGTGGGATTAGTATGTACAAGTGCAGCACATCGATGAGAAGAGGGAGTTCAAGAGGTATTTCCAAAGGAAATATTTAACCAATAGGTACTATGATAGGAAAATGAAGGATTTATTTGAACTCAAGCTTAGGAGCCTGACAATAGATGAGTACGAAAGAAGATTCTTAGAGATGTTGAAGTATTTCATATTCATCAAGGATGAGAAAGTGAAGATTCGGAGGTATCTAAGTGGTATACCCTCATTTATCAATGAAAAGATACAATATGATGATCCTAAGACATTGGAAGAAACCATAAAGAGAAGTAAGTGTCTTTATGAGAAGCAAAAGAGAAGACCGAATTTCCAAAAGTCTTGGGAAGATAAGATGAAAAGTAAGGTGGAACTTAGGAATAATGGGGATAATACATCATTTTTCATAAACATTTCCCAAGGAAAGTCAACTCTCTAGGAGCCCACAATGTCAGAAACAGTGGGACAAAATTCATGCAAACAACATATGTAGTGTTAGGGTTGTGGCGGAAATCATATGTGCAGAGATTTCCCTCAAAGAGGTGATAAAGATAGGATTGCACATAGTGTTTAGCAAGTTACGATAGTTGATTACATGGGAATAAATGTGCCAAGGATCTATATCATGTTGGATAACAAGCAGTCTAAATTTCAATCGCACATGATCAAGGTGGAAGGTAAGATTAATGACCAACCCATTGCTATTTTAATAGAATCAAGAGCTATTCATAGTTATTTAGATCCTAAGATGGTGGAAAGATTCCATTTGTCGAGAAGCAAGCTTGGGAAACCTTGGTTGGTGCAGTCAGCTATAGGAGAAAAAAGGAAAATCAATAAGATGGTTAAGGCATGTCCAATGGAGATGAATGGACAGAGCGCACAAAGGCTGATTTGAATATTATACCCTTAGGCTCATATGATTTCCTCATTTGTATGGATTGGTTGGACGAGAATCATGTTGTTATGGATTGTTATAATAAGGATTTTACTTGCCTAGATGAGCAAGGAAATTTGAGAAAAGTTCAAGGAATTCCAAGAGATGTGACTATTAGAGAAGTTTTATCTTTGCAGTTGAAGAAAAGATATAGGAAAGGATGTCAAGTATTCACAACTCACATGGAAGAGGCACCTAAGGATAAAGTTCCAAATATGGAATACTTCACAGTACTAAAAGAGTTTGAGGATGTCCTTAAATATATGTAGGGGTTTCCTCTGAAAAGAGATATCTATTTCTCTATAAATATGATGTTGGGAGCCGCACATGTATCCAAGACTCCTTATAAGATGAGCATGCCAGAGTTGAAGGAGTTACAGATGCAACTTGAAGAGCTTCTGAAGAAGAGGTATATACACCCAAGTGTGTCACCTTGGGGTGCACCAATTTTGGTGAAGAACAAGGATGGTACGTTGAGACTTTGTATCAAATTCAGGAAGTTGAACAAGGTAACAGTGAAGAACAAGTATCCTTTACCCAAGATAGATGACTTGTTTTATCAGTTGATAGGTGCATAGATATTTTTGAAGATTGATCTCAGATCTAGATATCATCGGATAAGAATTAAATAAGAATACATCAGTAAGACTTCCTTCAGAACAAGGTATGGTGATTACGAGTTTACAGTGGTGCCATTTAGGTTGTCAAATGCACCATCTGCATTCATGTTTTTAATGAATGGAGTTTTCAGAGATTACTTGGATAAGTTCGTCATCATATTTTTGGATGACATTCTTATTTACTAAAATTTTGAAGAATGACATGAGAAACACTTGAAGATGGTGTTGCAGGTATTGAGGGAGCATCATCTTTATGCAAAGTTGAGAAAGTGTTCATTTTATTAGTGACAGATTCATTACTTGGGTCATATAATTTATGAGGAAGGAATAGTTGGACGATAAAATTCATTGAGGAATGGTTGACACAAAGAAATGTCGCAGAAGTGAGATCATTTATGGGACTATCAAGGTACTATAGAAGGTTTATCAAAGGATTTTCACAGATTGTGCATCAAATTGCATCTTTGCAAAATAAAGGTGCATGATTTGAATGGACTCTGGATTTCCCAAAAAGTTTTCAGCACTTGAAAATCTTGTTAAAAAATGCATCAATTTTGAGGATTGTTGATCCAGATGCATACTTTGTTGTGTGCATGGACGCATGAAAGGAAGGACTTGGTGGAGTCCTGAGTCATAATGGACATGTGGTGTGCCATGAATCAAGGAATTTGAAGGAGAATGAAAGTCTTTATTCTACTCATGAATTGGAATTGGTAGCCATAGTGCATGCCTTGAAGATGTGGAAGCATTGTCTCATGGGTAAAATATTTGAGCTGAGAACAGACCATTGTGGTCTGAAATATCTATTTGGAAAGCCAAGTTTGAATGCCAGACAATGTAGGTGGTTATAGTTCCTCAATGAGTATGACTTCAACATTAATCATATCAGAGAAAAAGAGAACAAGGTCATTGAGGCACTCAACAAAAGGGTGCATGAGATGCAAGGTACATCCATTATCATGTATCGGATATATTTGTGCGACAAAATTTTGGAAGTTTCCAAATTAGATCTGTGTTATGAGGACATAAAGGAAACATTACAGCAGGGTATGTCACACTAGAAAGTTGAAGGTTATGAACTAAGAGAGGATAGGATCATCATTTATAGACGCAAATTCTATGTGTCGAATGATCAGGAGTTGAAAGGAATGATATTTTCAGAGATGGATCCCCCTTCCCTCCAAAGGGCTGCTCGACTTCTTAGTCTTGGATAATTTGAGATACTGAGTCAGAGTGACCCTTCAAGTTCCTGCGGTTACCCGAAACCACTATACATACATAGGCCCATTTTTCCCCTAAGAAACCATGGTTGTGACCGTGGGTCTATCCCTTCATGGTTCAGACTTTAGGGATATATCGAGCTCCATTTTCGGCTCTTGCCGAATTACTCTTCTCTAAATATTCAGACTACCGTCACGTGTCTCTTCAGATTTGTTGACCCCACTATAGTTCGAGTTTTGCGACTTTGCGAAAATCTATCTCTTTCGCCTGTGAACCTTCGGACTTCCGAATGCCTGATTCCTTAATCTACTACCACGTATTCTCCCCCACAATCAATGGCTGAGATCGATTCACGATTTCGGACTTCATGACTCTACACTTACAATCCTTCCAAGTTTCCCTAACCATGAAATGTCGAAACACTCTCCATCCTGAGATTTTCTTCTTTGACTTTTTTTGGCTCCTCTAAACACTCTCTTTGACACTTAGTCGAAATCTCGACCTTCACACACCTTGCAACAGGTTCTCTTCCACACTCGACCCCTTTGTGGATGATTTCTCACTCCTTGCGACTGTTCTCCAACTACTTATGTCTTCTATGACTAAAATCACGTCACTCCTCCTCGAGCTTTCGACTCTTAAGAGTTTTTCATGCACTCCTTGCAGACGTCGATGCACTCCTTGCATACATAAGTTTCACGCTACCTCTCCTAAGCTTACAAGTCGAAACAGACTCAGACACACACACCTTGCGAGCACTATGCACACCTTGCACTAGCTCATAGAAGAGAAACAATTTAAACTTAACTCCTCTTCACAGTGACGCATACACTCAATCATGTAAATGCATTCCTAGATACAAGAACAAGAAATAAATGAGAACTGAAAATAAGCAGAAAGTCTACCATTTACTCATTCAAATAGACACAATAACAACACACATTTGGGACAATGTTCCTCTTCTATGTTCATTCAACTGGACCTTACATACATTCATCCACTACTTCTCTATAGTTCCCCGCTCTTGACTACAATGGCAATCTACACATTAGATTCAGCAGCGACCACAACAACCATTATCTCCACAAAAAATACAAAGCTTATACCCAGGGACTCTTTTGAGTTCTTCCCTCCAACTACTCTACTCTATCCTGTCAAAAATAAAGGCTTTCAACTACTTAACATTTATTACAATAAATATTGGAGTCAGAAAAATAAGAGTGAAAGATCTAGATCTGTACTACAATTCATTACATAAAACAAAATGCATCCCCCCATCGATCTTATGTGATGGCTCAGCCTCTGATCATTAAAGATGTTCATAACTCAAAACCTTTGTCAGATATTACATTAATATGCTGAACTTTGAAATTCAAAATATTTCAAAATACACGCTAGTGCGCCCAGCTGTCTTCCACACATGCTTTGTTGGTGATGCTCCTACATCACATAAGGTTCCTTATGTTGGACATCCAGGTTATCATAATACCATTTTCGTAGTCAATAAGAAATACTTTTGGCCAAGTATGAAAAAGGAAGTTGTGGATCTTATTGTGAGATATCTCAAATGTTAGAAGGTCAAGGATGAACACAGAAATCCAGTTGTTTTTCTATAACCTTTTCCTATTATTGAATGAAAGTGGGAAGTTATAACAATGGATTTTATAACTAAGTTTCCTAGGACTACTAAGAAACATGATTCTATTATGGTGGTGGTGGAAAATGTTACTAAAGTTTCCCATTTTATTCCAATAAAGTCAGCACACAAGGAAACTAACATTGTTGATATTTTCATGCATGAAGTTGCTAGGTTGCATGGTGTTCCTAAGACAATTGTGTCTAACAAAGATTCCAAGTTCACTTTGAACTTTTGGAAATTAATATTCAAAGGATTTAGAACAATTTTGAACTTTATCAAAACATATCATCTTGAGAAAGATGGTCAGACAGAGAGGGTAAATCGAGTTATTGAAGACATGATGAATATGTATGTGATGGATAAACCATACAAGAGGGAAGACTACTTGCATTTGGTAGAGTTTTATTACAACAATGGGTATCATGTGTCTTTAAATATTGTCTCATTTGAAGCACTTTATGGAAGAAAGTACAACACACCAGTGAGTTGGGAAAACCCAGCAGATCACGCAGTAGTTGGGACAAATTTGCTTCGGGAAATGGAGAAGAAGATGGTAAAGATAAGGTAGAATTGAAAGGCTTCCCAAGACAGGCAGAAAATATGCACAGATAAAGGAAGAACCCACGGAGATTTTAAAATGGGTGATCATGTGTTTCTAAAATTGAAGGCTAGGTGCAGTTCCCTGAAGTTGGGAAGGTGTTCTAAGTTAGCAATGCACTATTGTGGACCATTTGAAATCCTAGAGAGGATTGGTCATGTCACTTATATGCTTGCATTGCCTAAGTCCTTATGTACTCATAATGGTTTCCATGTGTCATTGCTTAAGACGTATGTACATAATGATTATCATAATATTGAATGGAATGTGATTCATGTGGAGCTAGAAGGTAGATTTCAAGTGTAACCAGTTTGCATATTGGATCAGAAAATCAAGCAGCTCCGTAATCGAGCCATGGAGCTGGTAAAGGTCCAATGGACCTAGTACAGTCCTGAGGATGTGACCTAGGAATGTGAGGATTCTATGCGAAGAGAGTGTCCTCATCTTTTTGAAAAATTTTGAAGTTTTATATGTACAGGTGTATATGATGCACTAAGGAAAGTGCATAAATAAGGCAAAGGGGAATGTAATGTCCATGATCCGGAACCCTTTTTAATTGTACATATAGGCTAGTGAGTTGTTGGAACCAAGTGTAAATGTAATGTACATTTAGGTTGATGATCCATTTTCATTAAATTTTGATGTTGCACACATTAGAGTAGTGCACAGGTAAGTTTTATCAAAGACAAGGTGCACACATTTTATGTGTTTCGCGCACCTAGGCTAAGTTCTCACATTGCACCGTGTTGTGTGCACTTGGGTAAGTTTGTGGTAATGAATGGAAGTGTGTCGAGATAAGTTATATATATATATATATATATATATATATATATATATATATATATATATATATATATATATANTATGAATGGACATGTATTGAGGCTGGAGATCCTAGTATGAGGATGGTGAGGTGGGATGCATATGGGCCAATGCACCTATCCATGTAATTATACTCAATTATTAATGTAATATATTTCATCGTTGCACGCAAACAGACTCGGATGAAAAGAGATGGGGGTCCAAATCCACCGGAAAATGGAAAAGGGGGTGAGACGTAAGTCTTGGGGAATATTTTAACAATATTCTTGAAAAGTGTAAGCTTACATATACATTATTTATCCTAAGTTTATGATAGATGGGAACGGGTCACCAAGTGGCTTCAAGCTACTTTTGAAGGTGGCAAGTATCAATTGGAAGACATGCAATATATATTGTTGGCCTTAGTGTAGTTTTGGGGGGAATGGCATTATTATCCATTATTGGGAAAAGAATTCAGATAGCAGGGTCTCGTGAGATGAAGGGGCTCAGACTGTATGGAAAATACAATTATTACCGTATATACACATAGAATCTTGTAAGGAGTTGAGAGGTTGTAACTAGAGTTTTACAGTCGAGGATACAGGTTGACAGACTGTGAGAAGAATCTCTGGGTGAGAGATTGGCTATTGTGAAGTGGTTGTTAGACTCGTGAGCATACTCTCCTTGTGATATTTTTGCTGGGATTTGTTCCCTGGTGCACTAAGCATTAGTCTTAGGGATTGAAGAATTCATGTTCGTCCTGTTGTTGGTAACCCTAGGAAGGGAAGTGGGGAAGTTGAAGGACTGTTGAGTAGATAAGGGGCACACTTTCTTGGGTGTGTCAGGTGCATGGGGAATGAGGAATTGTGATATAGTTGCAGCAGACAACATATTTCACTGAGAAGTTATGTGAGTATCATACCTTAGTCTGTCACTAGGAACCCTTTTTCCCCAGTGGAGTTGATCCCCAGCTCAAGAGTGACCTATTGTTGAAAGCTTATGAGAAACAGAGTCTATGGCTAGGAGGAACGTATGATTCATGCTCACAGTTGGTGATTTTCATATAATATAAGTGCTCCTTATGTGCTTGTCTTGTTTACAGTGTGCATATTTTTCTATACTTGATATGGGTTAATTCTTGATTGTAGTTACATACAAGTAATTGTTGTTTTCTATTTAATTTTCTTATACATGTAAATATGGTACTTATATCCTGTATTTGTAGTTGTACATGAGTATCTCAATTGATGTTAGCCTTTCATGTTAAGTTAATCTTGTGTTTTTGGTTATGAGTCTTCAAGAAGAGGATTGGGTAGCTAGGTGTGAAAGAAAGTAGCATGTGTACACAGGAGGATGGAATTCATGTGTCCATCCAAGGAAATACAATATATGCACATCGAAATCAAAATTGGCACATGACTCCAAGATAGTTGTGTGCATGGTTGTGTTATGGGATCAGTAATCTAGAGCACATTTGTTTGAGTTACTTACACTGCTTAATGTTGTGTTAAAAGGAGAATGTTGATTCCACTATTATAAGTTGTGTGGCATGACTCAAGTTGGGTTGAGCACATTACTTCAAGTGATACTTCGTGGACTTGTGTGGCCATGGTGTGCATTATGTAAGAATGTGTAGATGTGTGTGCTAAAAATATGATAATGCAGAATGCAGCACTAGAACTTTGTAGTAAACCATGGAGTGTGGGTGTGCAAACGAAAGGTTTGGGATTGCGCAAGACAAATTTGTGGGGAATGTGCATTATTGATACATAGTGTACAATTTGAAAATTGGAATTGCACATTGGTGTGTGTTGGATATCGGTGCACACATGAGCTTCAGAAGGAAACATTCTGACAAGATGGTGAAGAGTTTTCATGAAGTTTTTTCATAAATGCACCTAACATATCTTGTTGTATGCACATTTTGAATAATTACCAACGATCAGAGAAGGATAGAACCAGTGCAGAAGGTTAAAATCATGGAAGATGCAAAAATCACTTACAATCTCGATGATGAATTCAGGGATCTGTAATTCATTTAGGGTGTTGATGGTATAGAATCAAAGGAGGGGCACATGAATTTAGCTGAAACCATAAAAGGACTACATAAATATGTCTAGAGATATAACGTTGATAATGAAATGCTTATGAGATCCAAGGCACAACAAGATGACTTCAATGTCAAATTGATGCAAAGTATGGATATAATAGAAAATAAAATGGACAAGGAGACAGAGACAAGTAGATCAAGAATTTGTAGGTCTCATGATGAGAAAAGATGAGAAGAAATAATTCCCGGTAAACATTCTTTCAGGAAAGCACGCAGTATTTTGATTCCATCTCCTGTCAGGAAGCATAAGCGAAGGACTGGGGTGAACGAGCTATCGGGAGAAATGAATAATATCAAGCCTCCTACCTTTGACGGTGGGAAAAATAAGGATGAATATGCGGAGACCTACTTGTTGGGTATTAGGAAGTACTTTCAGCTACATAATTATTCTACGCAGGTAGAAGGGAGAATTTTTATTTATCATCTAAAAGGGAAAGCATCAATGTGGTAGGATTAGCATGTACAAGTGTAGCACATCGATGAGAATAAAGTGACTTGGAGGGAGTTCAAGAGGTATTTCCAAAGGAAATATTTAACCAAGAGGTACTATGAAAGAAAAATGAAGGATTTCTTTGAACTCAAGCTTGGGAGCACGACCGAAAATGAGTACGAAAGAATATTCTTAGAGTTGTTGAAGTATGTTGCATTAATCAAGGATGAAAAAGTGAATATTCATAGGTATATAAGTGGGCTACCCTCAACTTCCAAAAGGCTTAGGAAGATAATATGAAAATCAAGGCATAACAAAGGAAGAAGGGGGATAAGCCATTATTTTTTAAAAACATTGTGCAAGGAAATTCAACTCTCCAAGATCCCATAATGTCGGAAACAGTGGGACAAAATTCATGGCAACAACCTATGTAATTTTGGGGTTGTGGAAAAAATCATATGTGCATAGATTGCCCTCAAAGAGGTGATAAATATAGGACTACGCACAATGTTCATAAAGCTATGATAGTTGAGGACATAGGTAGAAATGTGCCAAGGATTTAACAATGTACTGGATAAAAAGCAGGATGAGTTTCAATTGCACATGATCAAGGTGGAAGGTATGATTAATGACCAACCCATTGTTATTTTAATAGAATCAGGATCTAGTCTTAGTTATCTAGATCCTAAGATGGTGGAAATATTCCATCTGTCGAGAAGAAATCTTAGGAAACCTTGGTTGGTGTAGTTATATACAGGAGAAAAAAGGAAAATTAATGCAATGGTTAAGGCATGTCCAATGGAGATGAATGGACTACACACAAAGGCTAGTTTGAATAGTATACACTTTGGCTCGTACGATTTCCTCATTGGTATGGATTGGTTGGAAGAGAATCATGTTTTTATGGACTGTTATAATAAATCATTTACTTGCCTAGATGAGCAGGGAAATTTGAGAACAGTTTAGGGCATTCCAAGAGATGTGACTATCAAATAAGTTTCATCTTTTCAATTGAATAAAATCTATAGGAAAGGATGTCAAGTATTTGTAGCACACATGGAAGAGGCACCCAAGGATAAAGTGTGGAGTACAGAAGACTGTGCAGTACTGAAAACGTTTTAGGATGTCTTTAAATCAATATCGGGATTTCCTTCGAAAAGAGATATCACTTATCTATAAATTTGATTCTAGGAGAAGAACATTTATCCAAGACTCCTTATAGGATGAGCACACTAGAGTTGAAGGAGTTGTAGATGCAACTTAAAGAGCTTCTGAAGAAGGGGTATATACACCCAAGTGTGTCACCTTGTGGTTTGCCATCTTTGTTCATGAAGAATAAGGATGGTACTATGAGACTTTGTATCAACTTCAAGAAGTTGAACAATGTAACAGTGAAGAACAAGTATCCATTACCCAGGATAGATGACATGTTTGACCAACTGAGAGGTGCATGGATATTTTTGAAGATTGATCTCAGATTCAAATATCATCAGATAAGAATTAAAGAACAAGACATCAGTAAGACTACCTTCATAATAAGGTATGGTCATTACGAGTTTACAGTGATGCCATTTGGGTTGTTGAATGCACCAGTTGTCTTCATGTGTTTAATGAATGGATTTTTCATAGATTACTTGGATAAGTTCATTGTCATATTTTTGGATGAAATTCTTATTTACTCAAAGTCTGAAGAAGAACATGAGCAGCACTTGAATATGGTGTTGCAAGTATTTATGGAGCATCATATTTATGCAAAGTTGAGGAAGTGTTCATTTTATCAGCGATAGATTCATTACTTAAGTCATATCATTTCTGAGGAAGGAATAAATTTGGACCCTCCGAAGATAAAATCCAATGAGGAATGGCTAACACCAAGAAATGTTGCAGAAGTGAGATCATTTACAGGACTATTGGGGTACTATAGAAGGTTTATTGAAGGATTTTCACAGAATGTGCATCCAATTACATATTTTCAAAAGAAAGGTGCATGATTTGAATGGACTCTAGATTGCTCAAGGAGTTTTCATCACTTGTAAAATGTGTTAACAAATGCGCCAATTTTGAGGATTATTGATCGAGATGTAGACTTCGTTGTTTGCATGGATGCATGCAAGTAAGGACTCGGTGGAGTTCTGAGTCAGAATGGACATGTGGTGTGCTACGAATCAAGGATTTTTAAGGAGCATGAAATGCTCTACGCTACTCATGACTTGGAATTGGCAGCCATAGTGCATGCCTTGAATATATGGAGGCGTTATCTCATGGGTAAAATATTCCAGTTGAAAAAAAACCATTATGGTCTGAAATATTTGTTTGGATAGCCAAGTTTGAATTTCAGACAAAGAAGGTGGTTAGAGTTCCTCATTGAGTATGACTTTGACATAAATCATATGAGAGGAAAATAGAACAAGGTGGCTAACGCACTCAGCAGGAGGGTGCATGAGATGCATTCTACAGCCATTAGCATGTACCAGACATATTTTTCCAACATAATTTTGGAAGTTTCCAAATTAGATTTGCGCTATGAGGACATAAAGGAAACATTACAACAGGGTATGTCGCAATAGAAATTTGAAGGTTATGAGCTAAGAGAGGATGGTATCCTCATGTATAGACACAGAATCTATGTGTCGAATGATCAAGAGTTGAAAGGCCTGATATTTTCATAGATGCATAAGGTTCCTTATGTTGGAGATACACGTTACCAAAAGACCATTTTCACGATCAAGAAGCAATACTTTTGTTCAGGTATGAAAATGAAGTTGTGGATTTTATTGCAATATGTCTTGAATGTCAAAAGGTCAAGGCTAAAAACAAGCATCCATCTAGATTTCTACAACCTTTTCCTATTCCATAATGGAAGTGGGAAGTTATAAAGATGGATTTTATAACTAAGTTTCCTAGGACTTCTAATAAACATGATCTATTATGGTGGTGGCAGACAAGCTTACTAAAGCTTCCTATTTTATTCGAGTAAAGTCAGTGCACAAGGAAGCTAAAAATATTGATATTTGCATGCACGAAGTTGCTAGGTTGCATGGTGTTCCTAAGAAAATTGTGTCTAACAGAGATTCCAAGTTCACTTCAAACTTTTGGAAAGGACCATTCAAAGGATTTAGAGAAAGTCTGGACTTTAGCACAACATATCATCCTGAGATAGAGGGTTAGAAAGAGAGGGTAAATCGGGTGATTAAAGATATGCTAAGGATGTATCTGATGGATAAACCATCCAAGTGGGAAGACTACTTGAATTTGGTAGATTTTGCTTACAACAATGGGTATCAAACATATTTAAAGATGATCCCATTTGAAGCACTTTATGGAAGAAAGAGAAACACGCCACTAAGTTGGGACAACCCAGTAGATTACATAGTAGTTGAGCCAGATTTTCTCTCGGAAATGGAACAGATGGTAAAGATAAGGAAGAATATAAAGGCTTCCCAAGACAGGCAGAAAAGTTGTGCAGATAAAGGAAGATCCCATAGAGAATTTCAAATTGGTGATCATATGTTTCTGAAAGTGAAGGCCAAGCATAGTTCCCTAAAGATGGGAAGGTGTTCTAAGTTAGCAGCGCACTATTGTGGGCCATTTGAAATCCTAGAGAGGATTGTTCAAGTTGCTTATATTCTTGCATTTTCTGCGTCCTTATGTATTCATAATGTTTTCCATGTGTCATTGCTTAAGAAGCATTTCCCTGATGTTCATCATATTATTGATTGGAATGTGATTCAGGTGTAGCCAAAAGGTTGAGTTCAAGTGTGACCAATTTGCATATTGGATCAGAAAATCAAGTATCTCTCGAATCAAACCATGGAGTTGGTAAAGGTCAAATGGACCTGGTATGGTCCTGTCGATGCAACCTGGGAATTTGAGGATGCTATGCGAGTAGAGTATCCTCATATTTTTGTAAATGTTTGAATTTTTGTATGTACAGGTGTATATGATGCATTAAGGATGGAGAATAAATAAGGGGGAGGGGAATGTAATGTCCATGATATGGAACCCTTTGTAATTTTACATATAGGTTGGTGAGTCATTCAAACCAAGTGTAAATGTAATGTACATTTAGGCTAGTGAGTCATTGGAATTAAATTTTGATGTTGTGCACATCATAGTAGTGCATGGAGAAGTGTTATCAAAGACAAGGTGTGCACATTTTGTGTGTTACGCACACCTAGGTAGGTGCACACATTGCACTGTGTTATGTGCATTTGAGTAAGTGCGTGGTAAATACTGGAAATACACATAGCTAATTTGTGTGTGTGTGTGTGTGTGTGTGTGTGTGTGTGTGTGTGTGTGTGTGTGTG
>JASDQU010102851.1:141140-151353 GCA_032191745.1 Picea mariana | reverse complement strand
AGAGAATATGTATTGAGGCTGAAGAGCTTGTGTGAGTATGAGGCTGGTGAGTCGGGACACAAATGGGATAGTGCACATTTCCATGTAATTATACCTAGTTATTAATGTAATATATTGCATAACTACGCGCAGATAGACTCGAAAGAAAAGAGATGGGGGGACAACTCCACCCAAAAATGAAAAAGGGGGTGAGACGTAAGTCTTGGGGAATATTTTAAGAATATTTTCGAAAAATGTAACCTTACATATATATTATTTATCCTAAGTTTTTGAGAGATGGGAATGGGTCACCAACTATCTTAAAGCTACTTTTGAAGGTGACAAGTGTCAAGTGGAAGGCATGCAATACATATTGTTGGCCTTAGTGTATTTTTTTGGGGGGGAAGAATTCAGGTAGCAGAATATCATGAGTAGAAGGGGGTTAGACTATATGGAAAATTCAATTATTACCTAATCTACATAGAGAAGCTTGTAAGGAGTTAAGAGGTTGTAACTACATTTGTATTGTCCAGGAGATGGGTTGATAGACTGTGAGAAGTCTCTATGGGTGAGAGATTAGCTATTATGAAGTGGTTGTCAGACCCATGAGCATACTCTCTCGATGATGGTTTTGTTGAGAGTTGTTCCCTAGTGCACTGAGCATTAGTCACAGGGCTTAGAGAATTTTTGTCCATCCTGTTGTTGGTAACCCTGGGAAGGGAAGTGGGGCAGCCAAAGGATTGTTGAGTAGGCAAGGGGCACACTTTCTTGGGTGTGACAAGTGCATGGAGAATGAGGGACTGTGCGCTAGTTACAGCAATGGGAACCTTGTAATGAGAAATTTTGTTAGTATCATACCTTATCCTGTCACTAGGAACCCTTTTTCCCTGGTGGAGTTAAGCCCCATCTCGAGGATGACCTGTTGCTGAAATATTATGAGAAACATAGTCTATGGTTGGGAGGAACGTATGAGTTATGCACACAATTGGTGACTTTCAAGTGTTCCTGATGTGCACGTCTTGTTTGCAGTGTGCATATTTGTCTATGATTGATATGGGTTAATTCTTGTATGTAGTTACATATAAGTAATTTTTTGTGTTCTGTTTAATTTGCTTATACATGTAAATATGGTACTTATATCATGTATTTGTAGTTGTACATGAGTATTTTATTTGATGTTATCCTTTCTTATTAAGTTAATCTTGTGTTTTTGGTTATGAGTATTCAAGAAGAGGATTGGCTAGTTGGGTGAGTAGGAAATTAGCATGTGTGCCCATGAGGATGGAACTCGTGTGTGTGTCCAAGGAAATAGACTATGTGCATAGCGAAATCAAAATTGGCACATGACACCAAGATGGTTTTTTACATGGTTGTGTTGTGGGATCAGTGCTCTAGAGAATAGTTGTTTGAGTTACTTCCATTGCTTAATGTTGTGTTAAAAGAAGAATGATGCTTCCATTCTTATAAGTTGTATGGAAGGAATCAAGTTGGGTTGACCATGTTACTTCGAGTGATACTGCACGGACTTGTGTGTAGGGTAGAATCTGCGTGTTGAGGGGTCCTAAATCCCTTTAAATCAAAAGTAGGAACCAAACCCGCCACCGAGGCCCAATTAGACTTTGCAACATTTAATAGTGGAATGGTTCTCCAGATCTTGCGATCCAGCCAATTAATCGATGGGACTTACGTTTTCTTGTGAAAGCTCCTCTTTAGTTTGGACATTCTCTTTTTTGTATTTTCTCTTATAGGTGGGACCGATACAAGATAAAAGTCAGTATAAACCTACTAGGTAACGAAGTGGGAAAATATTAACTATTGGAGAAGTCTGAGCTTGGGGTAACCTTTCACTCTAGCATGCAGACAATGATTCTCTACCACAAGCCTAGTACTAATACATTAACCTGTTGGCGTTCCAATTATTGAATGAGATACAATTATCAGAGGAAAACATACATGCGATAAACAATGGCAAGAAAAATAGTTTCCTTAACTCTAATCATCCATTACATATTAACACAACGATTTACTTTTCATCATTAAAGACAAGAACTATAAAAATATTGAATCAGATAACTTATCAAAAGTTTATGAAGTTTAGACTTGTTGTTTATGAAGTTTATGAATCTAAAGGTCTGACCTCTAGTTGTTTCCCATTGGGAGGTTGAGTGCTGATTGAAATTGAAGCCTCGGGGATAGGCTCAGTACTTACTTGATAATCGACTGTTGAGATATCGGTTTCCTGTTGTGGATCTTCTTCCTTTTATTTTCCCAACCCTGGCTCATTCGTCAGATTATCCATTTGGGTATCTGATATATCGAGTAGCTCAATGTATAAGACACTTTCGACCTCATGGTCATTCTATGGAAGGCCCTAAATTTGAGCATCGGAAGCTGGGGAAGATGCCTTCTTGGGCTCCTTTTCATCTCTGATCTGCACAGGAGTCACCAGGGACACCTCCTAACTTTCCTCATCATAGATTGTTATCAATTCATGGAGGGGGTTTGGTGCACTTTCTCTTCTTGATATTATTACTATCTATAGATGAGCTAAAACGTCCCCCGGTGATATGGCCTGTGGTGTTGTAACTTCAGGGTTATCTAACCCGATGATTTCATCAATTTGTATTAACTTAGGGCTGCTTGGACCTACCCATCTTTCATCTGGGTTATCGTCAGGGGCCCTTGTCATTCCTATGAGGTCTGGGTCATCCTACAGTTGATAAATTACTCATTTCACCTATTCTATCATGAGAAATCCCCTTGCCCGTGCATCCGGTGTCATATGAAATCCCCTGTTCTGCGTCAGGGCCACCAAGGGAACCTTTGTTGCTTATGTCGCTCTAATTTCTTCCCTGAATCTAAGGGCCTCTTGAGCCGACTGCTCTATTTTCCTCACCTGTTCATCCAAGCTCATGTCCCTGAACCTGGTCATTTTGGGGTCGGTCATCCTTGCCACCACCTCATCCCAGTCCTGGGAATTTTCTGTGAAGACTTCATCTTCGAATTTGTCGTGGGCGTACGGCCAACAAGATGATACTTGTGAAGCATGTTCGAAGACCAGGCCCTTTGGATCATTCTTGCGGAAATGGCTTGTCTAGAATTTGAACTCAAGTTGGCTTATCCCTTCTTGTTTGGCTTGAGCAATATTCTTTACCAAGTAGAAACCTACGTGGAAACCATATGGTATGAACGCTCGCTTCTTGTCCTTGACCAGGGTGGCGGTGTAGCCTTACAATATGGTTTGATAGCATATTCTCCTACTACAAGCTGGTTCAGGACATGAGCTAGTAAGAGATGTGGTGCTCCGGTGGCCCCGAACACCCTGATGTAGGTGTCGCGCTCGTCCAAGTACCAGTGGCCTACCTTGGAAATCATTTTCTTGGCCGCAACCGATAGTCTCGACCATTCATTCTTAAAAAGAATACAATAAATTCACGTGATGAATTTATCGTAGATGAGGGAGTAAGACTTCTAATACATGTTTTCCCATAACACATCGAAGTAGATGTGGACTGGGATCTCTACAACATGTCATCTCAGATTCATGCCAGCGAAGATGTTCCTGGCGCACATGACATCAAGCAGATATGAAGCTATGTAGAAAGCTAGTGTCTCTCCTTCCTTCGGCATCTGAGCATGTTGTATACAGATGCTCATTTTTTTAGAAATAATCACTCCCCAGTTGAAACCACTTCCACAGACTGCCACTGTGTAAGCCAAGGGCATCCATGCCTCTAAAAATTTGGAGAAGTCCTTCTCTCCATATAGTTCGTAGATGAGAGCCATCAAATTGATGTACGCCTCCCTTAAATTGGTCATCCCGTACCATCCAGTGCTCTGGTTGGTGTACTTCTTGTCCTCCCTCCAGCATGAGGCCATCACCCAACTAGTGTCGTCGCATTCATAGAACTTCACTACAAATTCTATGTTTCGTTGCTTCTTAGGATCTCTAAGCTTGTAGTATTTCTGAACTTCCACCGGTAAGAACACTCTGACACACTCACCATTGTCATCATTGAGTAAACATTTATGTGTGTCTGTGTGGTCAATGAGACACTTCAGGACTTCAATACAGGGAAAAACAAGGGTTCTTCTTGCCACCATATGCAGATACGACCGTCGGATGTTAGGGAACACCTTGTCGTCGAGCGCCCTTACATATGGATCACTGTGTGGGACATATTCAGGGTATTCCTCTCAGTTGATCTTGTTAAAGAGTTCTCCCCAATGTGGGAGTTCCATCTTGGACCCCGTGCTTGTCTTTGTATCTCCAAAGGCTGGAGGTTGGATGAAATCCTTCTTCTTTGTTGTCTTAATGAATGGTTTCGGCCTCGGAGTGTATCCAATTATTTTTTGACCCCTAGAGAGGATTCTACGCCTACCTCTGTTTCTTTCAGCTTCAGTGCCCTCGTTGATCATCTGGTGGTTAGCTTTATTGGTGGCATTTTTCCTGCAACAAAAATAAACCTTCAGAGACTTTGTAAAACAAAACCGAATAAAATCATAAATTGTAGCCATGTAAAATTTACAGACTTGGATACATACCTATGAAGCTTGCTCAACCTTGGTTATTTTGATACTCATGAGATCTCTACAGCCTTCGAATTACTCGTCTATATCCTTTGGATGCTCTGGAATTTCCTCGTACGCAGAATGATTTCATTTACAACGGCTCAAGAGAATTTAAACAGAGAAGAACTTACCGTGTTGCATCAGCCATTTAATTCAGGTGATGAGTGAAATTTTAACAAATCTATTGCCGAATCTCTATAACTTAAATTCATCGTGGGTTGACAACAGAGGCGTGGAGCGTGATGTGGTATATTGGTGATTTTAAACGACTGTTTTGATTGGTGCACGAGGTAGCAACTAATGCAGGATTTGGTATTAATTAGCTCCTTAAATGCTCAAAATTTGATCGTATCTAATGCTAAATCGTCCCATCGTGCCACTCTCTCAGTGGGTGGATCAGGGATCAGGGGTGTTTTATGAACATTTTCATTGATGTCCTTCTGCAGAAAGCTCCAACGTTGATCAATTTCACTATACAATGTTGTCGTGGCGAAGCTAACTCGAGGGTGTGACTCGGACTTAGGGAACCAAGAATGACTCAGGGTAAAACTAGACCATACATTTCTCCAATCTGGTAAAGACACGTGGCGTTGAGGACAGATGAAATAATTCATGTGTATTAATTGGAGTCATTACTTTCCTTAAGTTATTGGTTCTAAAAACAAACCTTAGCTTGTCGATGCCGAAAAATTATCCAGGGTCAACAATTGGTGATAAACCTATCAAGTGCTTTCTTCGGATTAGCTTCCTCGAAAAAATATCGATGCCGAAAGCGCATTGGTGATCGATGATTGGGAATATCCTTTAGTGCGGTCAGAATGTTTGTTGCGATCCTTTTAGGTTTTCCCTGATTCCTCTTAGCGCGTCGAGCATCGAATATTGAGGATATATTTTCTCTCTTCGTTAACGTCTATCCCCCTCATCTTTTATTGATCCCAAAGGGGAATCCACTATCAGCAATATCCTTATGCAAGACTTATCGCAAAAAAAAACTCCCTTTTGTTGATGCCGAAGGAGATCGGTGCTCGGTGACTGAGGTTTCTCGAGTGGTTATTTTCCTTCTTTGAATTCCTTCTGATGTCAAATCTGAGCGTGTCGGGTGAATTGTTTCGGTTGTCGATTGTTTATGCAGGTGTTAAGGCCTTTTAATTCATGGGGTTTCATAATTTCAAACAAACCTGAGTAGGTGATGAGAGTCATGAGAATAATCAAAGACAAAACATTTCTCGAAATGAAGTCAAATCAGACAGTGCAAAAGATCAAGTGGTACCCAAAAACGCAAAAATTGACAGAGGCTTTTTTAGGGTGTGTTGAGTGCTCAACAAATGGTGACTTACTGGGAGAAAGAATAATATTTGTTCCTACCTCAGGCTTAGGTGAAGGTGACACAAAATTTGATTAAGAACTTAACTGGTTTTTTTATCAGAGCCTCTTTTATCCTTGAATTTGAAATTCCCTGGTTGGTGCATTTGGACTTGCCTGTGGAGTTTTCAACCTTTATTCTATCTTTTTTTCCTATAACCCTGACTCACACCCCCTTTGAAAAGAGTCTAGTAAAGCATTCACTAGCACTAGGCCCTTTAGTTACCCTTATTCACTTGCTACGGTGTTTCTTCATTGCCAACGAGCATCCATAGCCCCAACGAAGTCACCCCGGTGTCACACACCTTGCTCCGCTTCCAACGAGTGTCCATAGCCTCGGAGGAGTTATTTTCATACCCTCTCCTACTGTGAGCTTATTTGAAATAGTTGATTTTATTTCGGCAGAATGCCCTGAGCGAGTGGGAGACGAGGATGTCTGTTATTTGCAAAATGAGATGGTTAAGGTGAAATTTTGATAGCTCTATCTCTGAGGTACATATAGTCCTTTCCATCTTACCATATTTCCCTTAAGGTTTTACCAAACCACTAGGAAAACACTTCATCACTTTTCCAAGGTTGTTCATCTGCGCAAGTTAGATAGATAACCCCTTAAAACAACCGTAGGTACCCTAGCGCTTCTTGTGTTATATGTGAGCAATGATTCAGGAACAGAGTTCGTCATATCACATAGATTAAATTCAACCACCATATTTATAAACACAATATTCAAAAGCGCCGAAGTACTATAGAAAGAAACAAAAAAAAAATGCATTCTGCCATCTACCTAACTAAAACAAAACATCATGAAAATACACACAAAACTTTTTTTTTAATGGAAATATTATTTTAGGGATTGGCCATTCAATGGGAGGACGTCAGGTTTCTCCCTTAGATTTTGTAGCCGATATGTGCCTACCCCAATCTTATCGACCACCTAGAAAGGTCTGAGCCATAGATTCTGTAACTTAGAATGTTTTCCTTTCAGATCATTTGCTCTGTCCCACTTTAGGACTAAGTCTCCCACATCAAAATTCTTCTCTTTAGCCTTATGCTTATCAAACCACCTTTTCACTATCTTTTGATGAGCTATGAACTTTGATTTTGCTTTCTCCCTTTCTTCTTCCAGCATCAGGAGGGTATCAATTCTTTGTTGTATGACTGATGAGGGTTGTCCTCTAGAATCCTGAGCAAGATGAAGAGATGGAAGATATATCTCATTCGGGAGAATGGCTTCTTATCTGTATACTAGAAAGTATGGGGAATTTCCTATGGCTTCCTTAGGTGTTACTCTATCATCCCATAAGACATTATGGAGTGAATTGTTCCAATTCCTCTGATTATTCACAATTGTTTTCTTTAATATCCTCACTAGGTTCTTCTTAGTTGATTATGCCACTTCGTTTCCCTGTGGATAGTAGTTTGCAGAGTATTTAATTATGATTCCTTTGTCTAGATAAAACTCTGTTAATAAGGTGGAATATAAGTAAGCTGCATTATCAAAAACAAGGATGGAAGGCACACTGAACCTTGTGATCAACTGTTGTTCTATGAATCAGATCACCGCCTTTTCATTTACATGAATCAGAGGGATGGCCTCTGCCCATTTTGTGAAATAATATGTGGTGGTTAGTATGTATCTATGTTTTTTTGAAGAAATCGGTGTAATTTCTCCTATGATATCTAACCCCCATTGCTCAAATGGACTGGAAACGGCCACTGGTTGGAATGGGACAACTGCTCTCTTCTCCCTATCCATTCTTATTTGACAAGTTTTACAATTTATTGCGTATATGTGAGCGTCCCTGAACAGAGTAGGCCAATAATAGCCAGCTCTCAGTATTTTATTAGAAGTGGTGTTTCCTACAAAATGTCCACCTGTAGGACCATCATGGAGCTCCTTCAGAACTTTGTCTGCATCTTCACGTTTGAGACATCTTAAAAGTACCCCATCATAATTAACATGGAAGAGCACCGAATTTATGAGGCGATATTATGTTGATTTCAACCTGAGGGCTCTCCTTTCCCTGGGGTTTAGGTTTTATGGGCAAGTCCCATGATGCAGGAGATAATTTAGTTTCTCGTACCAAGACTCTTTCCCTGGGGAGACGTATGAAGCTTCACCACACCACAATGCTAATTCATTCTCCCATCTGGAGTATTCACTTACTTGGTCTGGGGCTTTAGATGTCAGTTTGCATAACCCTTGTCCCTTAACCAGTTTAGCATGTTTTATATCTAGATCAAATTCTTAGACCACTGCCATCAAGTTTCATCTTCTTTCCCCCATATCCTATTGAGTCAATAGGGATGTAAGATCTGAAATGTTTTACTGCCTTGTAAACTGCATAAGCCTGCTTGTATATAGAAGGATAATTTAATTCAACCCCTTGGATATTAGTGCTCATAAATGAGACCGGGGCCTCATTGTGGTCATCATCTTTCTGAGTCAATACTGCAGCTAACGATTGGTCGGAGGAAAAATTATAGAGGAAGAAACATTTGCTAAAATCAGGACTTCGCAACACTAGGGCTTGAGATATCGCAGTCTTAATATTGTTGAAATCTCTTTTCTGTTCATCGTCCCACTTAAATTCAACATATTTGTGGATCATTTTTTGTAAGGGTTTTATAGTTTCAACGAAAACGGGGGTGAATTTTCTTACAAAAATTATTTTCGTGAAGAACAATTGCATAGCCTTTTTGTTCTGAGGTAATGGAAGATGAGATATAGCCTTAATCATTTCTGGGTCTATGTGAATCCCTACTTGAGATATAATATGACCTAGCAATTTACCTTCCTCGACACCAAAAATAGTTTTCTTAGGGTTCAAGGATATACCATATTTCCTACACCTTTCGAAAATATGGGTTAAATGGTGGATGTGATCTTCTCTGTTCTTTGAATACACAGTCACATCTCAAAATAGACTACTACACACTTTTTGATTAGTCCCTGAAACACTACATCCATGGGCCCTTTGGAAGGTCTGTTGATTTTTATTACATCTGCAATTTATCCCAATCCCGGTTTCAATCACTCCTTATCACTCCAAATGTTTAATGCCCATTCCCAATATTAATGAAATTTGCAGACATTAATATGCATTAAAAAATTCAAAATGAAATTTGACTGAAACACATGAAATAAATGATCTTTTCAATGGTTGTCTTAAAACTCAGAAATTAACCAGCAAGCACACATATAATGACACAAAGAATTTTGGTCAAATGACCCTGGAAAAACCCCAGTGTGGGGAAAACCAGTGAGAGAGAGGGAGTTCTTCTTATTTCTTCAATTTCTGGAAATTACATATCAACAAAAATAAAACCAACAGATTTTAACTTATCTCTTCCTCGATTTCCATGCTTGAAATTGACTGGAAGAAACCACAAATCTGCCACCTCAAATTCTGTGCATAGACAGTCGTACCGTACGGACTGTCACAGCATTAAATGTTGTACAAATTTCTTGAAAAACATGCCCAGAATTGACAGCGGCTGTACAGCCTGTACGGACTGATAAATGCGCCCTTTCTCCTCGGTTTGCATGCTATTTTGTGTCCAGAACAGGTATAGTAAACTCAGCCGTACCAAATCCGTACCGTACGGATTTATCCTCACTGTTGGCTGCCTCGAAATTCGTACTCTAGCTTTGCCTTGGAAATCGTGCCACTTCTTTGCTGCTTTCTCTTCTCAGAAAAATAGAAACTTTCTCTTCTCTTGCTCTCTCTCAATCTCTCAATCTCTCATGGAAAGAATGAATGCTCTTTTGGTCTTTTTCCTCCTTTAGAATCCCTAAGTGACTCTTAGGTTTCTTTTTTATCCAAGGGCTCACATTGCCCAAGATCAACGATGGAAATTAAATGCTCCATAAATATTCACTTTATTTAATTTCACTCACCCAACTTAAATAAACACCCACTTGGTGCATTAAGTTCCTAAGTCACTTTTCACTTTCTAATTTAAAGTTCACTTTACCAATTATAAAGTGACTTTATGAAAAAGACCCACTTTTAAGTTGTGGACCACATTCCTAGGTAAAAGTTTAAAAAAACCCATAGGAACCACTTGTCCAAGGTACAAATCTTCATTAAAATTCAACACTCCCTCTTACCGAGGAAAGTTTTCCTCACCACACCCAACTTGTCCCTGAAATGAACATGCTTGCCCCGTGGTAAGGCCTTCGTCAAAATATCCGCTACCTGCTCATCCGTCGGCACAAACTCAAGCTTCACAATGCCCCTCTGAACATAGTCACGTATGGAATGATATCGAATGTCAATATGCTTAGACCTGTCAT
>JASDQU010102851.1:111461-129924 GCA_032191745.1 Picea mariana | reverse complement strand
TCTCTGCTGCTGGTACTACAAGCCAATGCTCCAACTGTCTGAAAGACCAACCTGTACAACTTCTCCTGTCTGACACCGATCACTCTAGCAGAAGTAATGCTCCCTCCCTTGGGATACAAAAGCACCTGTCCCCCTCGGAATACTACCTCAAAGCCTCGATCCTCAATAGAAGAAAATGAAACAAGGTTCCATTTCAAGCCTGGAACATACAAGACATTGGACAATTTCAGAGGAGGAAGTGACTCCCTCTGAAATATAACGGTCCCCTCCCCAGCTGCACTCACAGTGCGATCATCACCAAGCACCACATCAGTGTCTAGTGCCCTCTCTGCCAACTCTGAAAACTGACTCCTGACACCAGTCATGTGACGGGAAGCACCACTATCAATGTACCAAACTGTCAAAGGTGAAGTGCTAGAAGACAACCCAACAACTAAAGAGAACTCCTGATCAAACTGTGTTGAGAACTCATCCACAGCTGCTGAAGCTGCCAAGTTCTTCTTCTTCCCCTTCTTCCTCTCCAGACAAGTAGCCGCATAATTCCCCTGCTTCTGGCAAGCCCAACATCGGACTTTGCTCAGGTCCTTCTCCCCCTTCTTAGTCTTTCCCATATCATTGTGTCCTCCAGGATTGCCCCTCTTCTTGGTTTTCTTCCTCTTTCCCTTAGCCGCAAGTGCCACATTCTCCTCATCCTCATGCACACCAGACGATCCAACACCATGCACATACCCTCTACGGGTCTCCTCCTGTACAAATTCATCCCATAGCCTATCCCAGGAAGGGACATGCTCCCTAGCTACAATGCCCTCCACGAACACAGCCCACGGTTTGGCCACACCGTTCAAGGCTGTCCTCACAAGCTCTGCACTGGGTATCACCTCCCCAATAGATCCAAGCTCATCTCTCACCTGTGTGATCCGAGAAAGATAACATGTGATAGACTCGGACTTAGTCATCTTGATGCTCTTCAATTTTTCTCTAAGCACCATTTTCCTATTCTCATTGGAATTCTGAAACAAGTTTTTAAGAGATGTCCACATTTCATGTACATATGTCTTAGAAGACACATGAGGAATAATATGGTCCTTCACCACATCAAAAAATATCCTCTTTTCTTTGATGTCCTTCTTAGTGAAGGCAGTCAAGGCATCTGGATCAGTCGAAATAGCAACCACTGGAGTAGCTGCAGTACCCTCAACTATATCCCATAGCTTATTCTCCTGAAAGAGCAACACTATCCTTGCCTTCCACGAACTAAAGTTCGCTTCCCCATCCAATCTATCCTCAACTCTCAAACCTGTAGCCATGACTAAAATCCACTCAACTGAAACCCAAAATAACTCTGCAATCCCCAACCTGCTGAAAACAAATTTCTGCCCTTTTATCTGCTGTCCACACTACTGCTGTCCCAAAACAGTGAAAATTTCAGCGAACCAGCTTTAGCAAATTTTTGTGTTTTATCACAGCCAACCAAGCTCTGATACCATGTTGATTTTTCTTACATCTGCAATTTATCCCAATCCCAGTTTCAATCACTCCTTATCACTCCAAATGTTTAATGCCCATTCCCAATATTAATGAAATTTGCAGACATTAATATGCATTAAAAAATTCAAAATGAAATTTGACTGAAACACATGAAATAAATGATCTTTTCAATGGCTATCTTAAAAATCAGAAATTAACCAGCAAGCACACATTTAATGACACAAAGAATTTTGGTCAAATAACCCTGGAAAAACCCTAGTGTGGGGAAAACCAGTGAGGGAGAGGGAGTTCTTCTTATTTCTTCAATTTTTGGAAATTACATATCAGCAAAAATAAAACCAACAGATTTTAACTTATCTCTTCCTCAATTTCCGTGCTTGAAATTGACTGGAAGAAACCACAAATCTGCCACCTTGAATTCTGTGCATAGACATCCATACCGTACAGACTGTCACAGCATTAAATGCTATACGGATTTCTTGAAAAACGTTCCCAGAATTGACAGCAGTTGTACGACGACCGTACAGCCTGTACGGACTGATAAATGCACCCTTTCTCCTCGGTTTGCGTGTTGTTTTGTGTCCAGAACAGGTACAGTAAACTCATCCATACCAAATCCATACCGTACGGATTTATCCTCACTGTTGGCTGCCTCAAAATCCGTGCCCTAGCTTTGCCTTGGAAATCGTGCCACTTCTTTGCTTCTTTCTCTTCTCAGAAAAATAGAAACTTTCTCTTCTCTTGCTCTCTCTTAATCTCTCAATCTCTCATGGAAAGAATGAATGCTCTTTTGGTCTTTTTCCTCCTTTAGAATCCCTAAGTGACTCTTAGGTTTCTTTTTGATCCAAGTGCTCACATTGCCCAAGATCAACGGTGGAAATTAAATGCTCCATAAATATTCACTTTATTTAATTTCATTCACCCAACTTAAATAAACACCCACTTGGTGCATTAAGTTCCTAAGTCACTTTTCACTTTCTAATTTAAAGTTCACTTTACCACTTATAAAGTGACTTTATGAAAAAGACCCACTTTTAAGTTGTGGACCACATTCCTAGGTAAAAGTTTAAAAAACCCATAGGAACCACTTGTCCAAGGTACAAATCTTCATTAAAATTCAACAAGGTCACCCCTGCATTGATTAACCCAAAGGGCATATGTTTATAAGCGATGGTTCCCCACTTGATTCGGAAGGTAGTCTTCAAATGATCTTCTTTTGAAACTAGAACTTGGTTGTATCCTGAGAAACCGTCTATCAGGGAGAAAATATCAGAGCTAGACATGGTCTCCAAGAGTTGCTCCATTGGTGGGACTAGGTAGTTTTCCTTTTATGAAGCTCTGTTGAGGTTTCTGAAATCTACGCATAGGCGGATCTCCCCAGACTTTTTCCTCACAGGAACCAAATTTGCTACACATGCAGAGTCTCTAACTTGGAAAATAATCTTGGCATCTAGTAGTTTCTTCAACTACTGACACATGAGAGGTTTCAAGGATGGGTGGTATTTTTGTAGCTTCTATTGGAAGGGTTTTACTTCATGATTTAACAGGATAGTGTGTTGAATGATACAAGTATCATAAGTTTTCAGGTCGGTAGGACCATGCAAAAACATCTTGATATTGTCTAAAAATTTGGATATAGGCCTTCCTTTCCTCTTTAGATATTGTCTTGCCAAGATTTATATTTTGGGGTTTTCTGGGGTTCCTAAATTTATAGTTTCATGCATGGGACAAGAACTCCCTGTTTTCGTGTTTGTTGACCCCTTGAATCTTTCCCTTAGGTCAAAAATGTTATCTAAATTGGCTACTCCCTTCGGTATCATGTGAGACCTTGGTTTGTCGGTCAGTTGACCTGTATGAGGATTGGTTTCCGCTAATTGCTTCTACAACACTTCATTGTCAATAGCCAAGTCTTTAAAATTATCCTTATTGGTCAAAAATTTGATGATATGTTCATCTCCTGCAAAGACCTTCAATTTAGAGATATTGTTGGGCACCGACGGTTTTTAGAGCAGTTCCACAGTGAACCGGGAAGCTTCATAGTCTTCTAGATGTGATATCCTTGAGGCAGCAATGGCCAGAGAATCAGCAAGAATGTTATTTGTTCTGGGGATCGTTGTAATGTTGAAGGATTTGAAATGCTCTATTAGCATGTGCACTTCTTGTTGGTAATTCTTCAGGTGTGGAGAGTTTCAATGTATAGTATTCCTTACTTGTCTAACGATGATTTCAGAATCCCCGAAAACCTTCAATTCTTTAACGTTTAATTCTATGGATTTCTTTAACCCTTGTACTAGGGCTTCGTACTCGGCAATGTTGTTTGTGCACTAGAATTCTAGTCTACAGGACAGGAAATGTCGTTTACCTTTTGGATTAATGAGGATGCACCCTGCCCCTGACCCTTCTTGAGATTTAGATCCGTCAAAGTATAAGGTCCAAATTGGTGAGCAAAAGTTGTCAGTTTCCCTTTTCCTACCACTTTCCTCCTTTTCCCCTACTTGTTCTGTGATTTCTAATGCAGGTCCTTGACAGAAGAGGGTTTCCTCTGTCGTTGTAAGAAAGTTTTCTTGAAAAATCATTTCGTAGTTTTGAGTAAGAGGGACATCAGATGAGAGGGGGGAGAAATTCCCGAAATCAGAGTCACATAAATAATTGCCTAGCATGGGGAAATATGTCGATGAGGGTTCATTAAGGGTTTCTAAGTCGATGACAATATGTTTTAGATATATTTCCCTATCAATCTTGATCATATTTGTGTGTTCGTTTAATGGCAGCCAAAGGTGAGACCAGTCTATACTAAAGTATCTGTTTAACTTCTCAGACCAATCCCAACTTAATAACAATCCATAAGCTTCTGGGATATCTACTACAATGATGTCAATTACTTGCACAAATTTAGGGTGTGTCGTTATTATGATCATTACATATTTGATCTCTCCCATAACCTTCACCTGGGTTATGTCTAGTTGTATAACATGTTTATCTCTTTTGAGAGGGATCACGTTTAATTTTTTGCAAATAGACAACGGCATGACATTAGAAGATGCTCCCAAGTCAACCAAAAAATTATGGAGGTTTTTGTTGAAGACTTCAAATGTCAAAAGGAACGGTGGGACAAAAGGTTTTCCCTTCTTATCTTCAAAGCAGGTGTTCACATTTGGTTTATTCCTTAGATCCGTGGGAATTAGATTTCCTCCTTGGTTAGTGCTTGTTACAGGATTTTCTATTGATTTCAATGCTTGTAACAGAAAGTCCTTTTGCTGAGGGATTCTACATATGTGAATGACCGATATATTTTCTTTCAATTTTTTTAGGTCTTCTACTATGTTGTAGTCTAGCTTGGGTGATTCTCGTGTATGGATGTTTATAGGATTTATTCGGGGGACAAAAGGTTCTTTCGGGTGATTGGGATCCAATTTTCCTCTCGAAGTTTGGGAAGTAATAAGATTGTTTGAGACAGATTGACCCCTACTTCGTGTTTTTATAGTCATGACCTTTGCGGGTGGTTCTTGAACCTCAAATAGGTCATCGAAAGGCATTGGTGGGTCAGGGTCCCATATCAGCATGGTTGTTTCTTCTGGTGGATCAACTTCTTCCTGATCAGTAGTATTTATAATTGATCTACTTGATTGTTCAGTTAGGGAAACTTCATCTAGAAACCAGTTGGCCATCAAATTCATGGCATGCACCCATTGTGGGCAATCTCTTTCAGAGTGTTTCTCCTAGTGATAAGTGCAGAAAGAGTCGGAAGCGACGTTTCCTAGATCGATGTTTAAGTTAGATCGGGTAGGTTCAATCGCTTTGAACGGTGGATTTCTTTTGAAAAAAGGTTTATAGGGCCTCTAGCCTTGTTTTCCTTCCCTTGCACTTCTTTTCATGTCTATGATTTCATTTGAAAACTTTTTAACCATGTTTTGTGGGTCTTCTATGTCTCCACTTCCATTTTCGGGACCTTGTTCAGTTTGTTTCCCTGGGGGTCTAGTCAACAGTAGTCTTCTCCTGGGAGGAGTTTGAACTTATTTTTTAACTAATGATACCTAGACTTCTTTACATCCCTTCATTTGGAACTCTATTGTTTTGGGTTCTTCAAAATTCCCAGCTAAGGTTTCTTTGGCAGCCCTCTTCAAAAACATGGAAATAGAAGTTGGGAGAGCGTTAGTATATACTTCGATTTGAAACTCCTGTGTGGGTTTAGCTTTGGGTTGGAATTTGTTTAAGATAGTGGTGAATCTTTGATTGAATTCTTTAACCTTCTCCTTTGGACTCATGGTGGTGGTGAACAACTCGGCTATCAAAGCTCATGTAGTCGTTTCTTCTACAAATTTATCTAGAAAATCCTTTTGAAACTTCGTCCAACTAGTTATGGATCCTACAGGTAAGTTAAAATACCACATGGAGGCCGAATTCTCAAAAGTGTAGGGGAATAGCCTGGATACTACATCTTCATGTTGGACATTCATCAGTCTAATAGCTAGTATGAATTTTTTGATATGGTCTTCAGGAAATCCTGAGGTTTTAGGGTCAAATTTAGGGAGTAAATTTTCTAGATGTTGAGGAAGGTTATGTACTCACCTAGGGATGGCCAAAGCATATCTGGCCAACCAAGGTTTATTATTCTGAGGTGGGTTTCCCCTTTTGTCATCATGATCGTTGTTATCTTCCATGTCATCCGATCACGAAACTGAGCATTCTGAGTTAAACCCCTCTTCTTCAGAAAAGTCGTCGGGCTCGGAATAGTTGTCATATGGAATTTTGGGGATTATATTAAGAGGATGTTTTATTTTTGTGAGGGAGAAATCTATTAGGTATTCTACTGTGTGCACAAAAACCTAGTCGGAGGACTCGACCACTGGTCTGCTTACTTTTTTTCTTCGAGGAAGTAGAGGATCTAAGGGCAACGCACCAATATGTCGGGCATAAGATCTTGTGATTCTTCTGAATTGGTTCAATTCCTCGTGAGGAAGAGCATAAGGTATCTCAGGGAAAATATCTTCTTCCTCATGTTGGGGTGAGTTACTCATTTCAGGAGTACTCTATGTGTGTGGGATGTCTTGAGAATGAATATCCATGCATGTGCATTGTTTTGAATCTACAAGTTGTCTGAAATATTGCGTTAAGTATATTGTCATCCATTCATTATTCAGGCCCTCCTTCTAGTGCCAATTCTATTGAGGGGTCCTAAATCCATTTTACTCAACAGTAGGAACCAAACTCGCCACCAAGGCCCAAACAGACTCTACAACGTTTAATAGTGGAATGGTTCTCCAGATCTTGCAAACTGGCCAACTAATCGATGGGCTTTACGTTTTCTTGTTAAAACTCCTCCTTAGTTCAGACGTTCTCTTTTTTGTATTTTCTCTTATAGGTGGGACCGATACAAGATAAAAGTCGGTATAAACCAACTAGGTAACAAAGTGGGAAAAGCTTAACTACTGGAGAAGGCTGAGCTTGGGGTAACCTTTCACTCTAGCATGCAGACAATGGTTATCTACCACAAGCCTAGTACTAATACATTAACCTGTTGGTCTTCCAATTATTGACTGAGATACAATTATTAGAAGAAAACATACATGCAATAAATGATGGCAAGAAAAATAGTTTCCTTAACTCTAATCATCCATTACATATTAACACAATGATTTACTTTTCATCATTAAAGACAAGAACTATAAAAATATTGAATCAGATAACTTATCAACAGATTCATAAGTTCTTACTCATTACAGCATCCATTCATGACATAAAAAATCAGAAATAATTCTTCTTCGGATCCAAACACATATGCTTTTGATAAAACACAAACTTTGTCTCTGGTCCTAAGCAGGACTTCTCAATTAAGGCAGATCCAAAATAGTTCCTTACAAATCCAAAAATTAGGGTCTTTGCAACAACCATCGACCATTTCTAATAGTTCGATCCTCTTATTTATAAGATATTATTAAGTAAAAATAACTATTAAAATTGCAGTTAAGTAAAACAAAAACTCGCCACATGGTGCTTTCATCTCTCAATCTTCTAAGATTCATCAAATGATCTCAATTGAGTGGATAAATCTTCTCGTAATCTGACCATTTGATGAAGATATATTCACATGTGTTAGCATACAGGAATATATGTTGTTCCATTGGGGCCAAAAGGATCTCTCTTATCTCTATTGCTCGTGCCCGATACTTGACTATTCTGGTACTTAACTGTTGCGACATGGTTCGAGCTTTGATCGGGTGTTCCATGAACTGTTGCACTTGAATTGGTGCCATGTTTTCCACCCTTGTTATCTTCACTACCCATGATGAGTCTTGTTCGGCATAAAAATTGACTATGTCACGCAAGTCGACAAAGTCATCGAGTGTGTCGAATTCAGAGAGGTCGATGTCTCTCATTGCCCGGTTGATCTTGGTCTAGCGATTTTTGCATTTGACCCATTTCTCTTGGATTTCCCGATGAGGTTGTTGAGCCATTCTTACCCAATTTTCAGTCAACTTATTTAGGAGGTCGATGTTGCTTTCCCTTGGTACCCGAATTTCGTTCTCTTCGGCATCTCAGTCTTGTTGAACTGTGCTGATGTAGTCAATCCTTTCCACGGCTTGGTGTGCTTTCTCATACCACCTTTCCATATCCTTTCACCTCTCCAGCACCATGAGGGATTCTTCTTGAATATCGGTTATCCTTGCAGTGAATAGGTGTCGCTCATCCATAAATTTATCGTAGGCCTCCTGTAATTCGCTTCTCAGGAACACTGCGGCCTGTGTGGTGTCCTGGTAATATTTTTCCAAATGGAGTAGATGTTCCAATTCCTTCAGCGCAGCGGCTAGCTCCTCCTCATCCCTTTTCTCTCTGTCCAGGGTGGCATCTATGATTGTCATCCCTGTGACGATAAGCTCGGATGTCTTGGAATGCTCTGTGTTCATCAACTTTTCCTTTGTGTTGATGAGGATGGAGTGATCTAGAGTAATCCTCCTCTTATTGGAGGTTCTCTTCACAATATCTTTCATTTTCCAGTCATAGGAGATGGCATGTATATCAGAAACTTCATCCACGGGTTCATGGATTTGTTGATCTCCCCAAGTAATCATATTTCCTAGGCTCTCGACAGTGTATATCTATTCAAGAATGGGTTCTTGAACCTCTTCCATGTGTTCTGAAGGTTCGGCCTCTGGTTGTTAGTCGTCGGGAGGTTGAGTACCGGTTGAAATTGAATCATGGGGGATAGGCTCAGTACTTACTTGATAATTGGCTATTGAGATGTTGATTTCCTATTATGGAGCTTCTTCTTTTTGTTCGCCCGACCCTGGCTCGTCCATCGGACTATCCATTTGGGTCTCTGGTACATCGAGTAGCTCAATGTCTAAGAAAAATTCAACCTCCTATTCATTCTATGGAAGGCCCTAAATTTGAGCATCGGGAGCTAGGGAAGATGCCTTCTTGAGCTCCTTTTCCTCTGTGATGTGCACAGGAGTCACTAGGGACACCTCCGAACTTTCCTCATCATCATATATTTTTATCTAGTCACGGAGGGGGTTTGGTGTACTTTCTCTTCCTAATATTCTTACTATATATGGCTAAGCTAAAACGTCCCTCGGTGATCTGGCCTGTGGCATTATAACTTCAGGGTTATCTAACCCAGCGATTTCATCAATTTGTATTAGCTCAGAGCCTCTTGGACCTACCCGAATTTCATCTTGGTTATCAACAGGGGCCCTTGTCATTCCTATGAGGTCCGAGTCATCCTACAGTTGATCAATTACTCATTTTTCTTTTTCTATCATGATAAATCCCCTTTCCCATGCATCTGGTGTCATAAGAAATCCCATGTTATGCGGCGGGGCCACCAAGGGAACGTTTGTTGCTTCTGTCGCATTGATTTCTTCCCTGGATCTAAGGGCCTCTTGAGCCGACTGCTCTATTGTCATCACATGTTCATCTAGGCTCATGGCCCTGAACCTAATCATTTTGGGGTCGGCCATCCTTGCCACCACTTCGTTCCAGTCCTAGGCATTTTCTGTGAAGACTTCATCTTTGAATTTTTCATGGGCGTACGGCCAGCAGGACGATACTTGTGAAGCATGTTGCAAGACTGGGCCCTTTGGACCATGCTTGTGGAATCGACATGTCTAGAATCTGAACTTGAGTTGGCTCAGTCCTTCTTGTTTGGCTTGAGTGATATCATTTACCAAGTAGAAACCTACATGGAAACCAGAGGGTATGAATGTATGTTTCTTGTCCTTGACCAGGGTGGAATTGTAGCCTTGCAAGATGGTTTGATAGCATATTTATCCTACTAAAAGCTGGTATAGGACATTATTTGGTAAGAGATGTGGTGCTCCGGTGGCCCTGAACACCTAGATGTAGGTGTCATGCTCGTCCAAGCACCAGTGGCCTACCTTGGAAATCATTTTCTTGGTCGCAACCAATATTCTCGGGCATTCCTTCTTAAGAAGAATACAATAAATTCACGCGATGAATTCATCGCATATGAGGGAGTAAGACTTATTATACCTATTTTCTCATAGCATGTTGAAGTAGACGTGGACCAGGAGCTCTACAACATGCCATCTCAGATTCATGTCGACGAAGATGTTTCTGGTGCACATGACATCGAAAAGATATGAAGCCATGTAGAAAGATGGTGTCTCTCCTTCCTTCGACATCTGAGCCTGTTGTATATAGATGCTCATTTGTTTAGAAATAATCGCTCCCTAATTGAAACCTCTCCCGGAGACTGCCACTATGTAAGCCAAGGGCATCCACACCTCTGAAAATCTAGAGCAGTCCTTCTCTCCATATAATCGGCAGATGAGAGGCATCAAATAGATGTATGGCTCCCTTAAATTGGTCATCCCATACCAACCAATGCTCCGGTTGTTGTACTTCTTGTCCTCTCTCCACCATGAGCCCATCACCTGACTCATGTCGTAGTGTTCATAGAACTTCACTACGAAGTCTGTGTTTATCCACTCCTCGGGATCTCTAAGATTGTAGTATTTCTGAACTTCCACCGATAAGAACACTCCGACACACCCACCATTGTCATCATTGATTAAACATTTATGTGTTTTTTTGTGGTTGATGATCCACTTCTGAACTTCAATACAGGGAAAACCAGGGGTTCTGCTTTCCACCATATGTAGGTACAATTGTCGAATGCTCGGGAACACCTCGTTGTCGAGCGCTCTTACATCTGGATCACTGTGTGGGACATATTCTGGGTATTCCTCCCGACTGATCTTGTTAAAGAGTTCTCCCCAATGTGGTAGCGCCATCTTGGACCCCGTGCTTTCCTCTGTATCTCCAAAGGCCAGAGGTTGGATGAAAGCCTTCTTCGTTGTTGTCTTAATGACTAGTTCTAGCCTCAGAGTGTATTCTAATTATTTTGTGGCCTATGGAGAGGAGCCTACGCCTACCTTTGGTTCTTTCAGCTTCGGTGCCCTCGACGATTGTCTGGTGGTTGGATTTCTTAGCAGAATTGTTCCTGCAACAAAAATAAACTTTCAGAGACTGTGTAAAACAAAATTGGATAAAACCATAAATTGTAGCCATGTAAAATTTACAGACTTGGATACATACCTGTGAAGCTTGCTAAAACCTAGTTATTTTGATACTCACGGGATCTCTGCAGCCTTCGAATTACTCATCTTGCTCGTTCAAATGCTCTGGAATTTCCTCACGTTGCAGAATGATTTCATTTAAAATGACTCAAGAGAATTTAAACAAGGAAGAAATTACTGTGTCACATCAACCATTCCATTTGGGTGATGAGTGAAATCTTAACAAATATGCCGTCGAATATCTATAACTTAAATTCATCATGGGTTGACGACGGAGGGGCGAAGGGTGATGTGTTTTGTCAATGATTTTAAACAGTTGTTTTGATTGGCGCACGAGGTATCAACTAATGCGGGATTTGGTATTAATTAGCTCCTTAAATGCTCAAAATCCGATCGTATCTAATGCTAAAACGTCCCATTGTGTCGCTCTCTAAGTGGGTGGATCAGGGATTGGGGTGTTTTATGAACGTTTTCGTTGATGTCCTTCTGCAAAAAGATTCAACGTCAATCAATTTCACCATACAATGCTGTCATGGAAAAGATGACTTGGGGGTGTGACTCAGACTTAGGGAACCAAGAATGACTCGGGGTAAAACTAGACCATACAGTTCTCCAATTTGGTAAAGACACGTGGCATTGAGGATCGATGACCTAATTCACGTGTATTAATTGGAGTTGAGACTTTCCTTAAGTTATTCGTTCTAAAAACAAACCTTATGTTGTCGAAGCCAAAAAATTATCTAGGGTCGACGATCGGCGATAAACCTATCAAGTACTTTCTTCGGATTAGCTTCCTCGAAAAAATTTATGATGTCGAAAATGCATCGGTGATCGGCGATTGGGAATATCCTTTAGCGTGGTCAGAATGCTTGTTTTGATCCTTTTAGGTTTTCCCTGATTCCACTTAGTGCGTCGAGCATCGGCTATCAGGGATATCTTTTCTCTCTCCGTTAACGTCTATCCCCCTCGTATTTTACTGATGTCAAAGGGGAATCGGTTATCGGTGATATCCTTATGCAAGACTTATCACAAAACAAAACTCCCTTTTTCTGATGCCGAAGGAGATCGGCGCTTGGGGACTGAGGTTTCCTGATTGGTTCTTTTCCTTATTTGAATTCCTTCTGATGTTGAATCTGAGCACGTCAAGTGAAGTGTTTCGACTATCGTTTCTTTATTCAGGTGTTAAGGCCTTTTAAGTCATGGGGTTTCATAAGTTCAAACAAACCTGAATAGGTGATGAGAGTCATGAGAATAAGAAAAGTCAAAAAAATTCTCGAAATGAAGTTGAATCAGACAATGCAAAAGATCAAGTGGTACCCAAAAAGCAAAAATTGGCAAAGGATTTTTTAGGGTGTGTTGAGTGCTCAACACTACGCAATGAAATTTCAGGGTAACATTGCTCTGTAGTAAGCTTGGGATGTTCCAAATTGATATCAGGGCTATGTCAGAGTGTTTTATGGAGTATCATTTCCCATCCTTGGTGGTTGGGGATTTTACAAATGCCATGGTGGAATCCTACAAAGGCAAGGTGATAACCCTAGAAGATCATATAAAACATAAAAAGGATCATATGGATAATGAGTTCAAACTCTAGGCTAATGAAAAAGATAAATTTCATAAAGATGAAGTGGGAAAACTCAAGAAAATGTATGCACATAAAGTGGATAATTTGAGAGCAGAGAATTAAGAAAGAGTCAACCTCTCTAAGCATTAGAAACTCAAAATTTTGGAGCTAGAGATAAAAGTACAAAAGATGGAAGCACACACAAAAGAGAGAAGTAAAGAAACTCATGCTCTAGAAGTTGTGAAAAAAGAGGCCAATAAGGAAAATGAAGACTTAAGAGAAGCTCATAAACTCTTCTTCAATGAATTGAATGAAATTCAACAATACCATGACGATTTAATAAGGTTGTTTGATCAGGTTGATGAATAGAAGAGAAAACATGAAGCTACTTAGTATGCCTTTGATAAGATTGTGGATTGGAAATATATGCATACATAAACCCTTCATACCCTTGGATATTTCATGAAAGAGAACAAAGGAAGACTCAAGTGTTGCTTGATTCCTAGAAGGCCTCATGCAAGGATATCAAGGAAACCATGGAGCTCACCACCAAAGCTTGTTACAGGCTTTGTAATTTTGTGTATGATTTATTGGAATAATTTCATATGCCAGTCATGAATTAGCTTAATCAATCATTCCTTAGTGAATCGAGGATTGCAGAAGTGGATTATATCTGGGATGATAACAAGTAGACCATTTATCATCTCAAGGAGATAAATAAAGAATTTTTAAACAAGCATTTAATAAAACTAGTCAAGATGGCCACTTTTGAGGATGCCTACACCAAGAAAGTTCACATAGATCTGAGGTGAGAAGTAGCTGAAATAATTTATGATGGGGATCTTCAAATTAAGAAGATGAATCTGAACAATGTCGAGGAATTATCCATGGCATATGATTTGTGGACTTCCTATGTCAAGGATGTAAATTCAAAAAGATATTTATAATTTTGCATTTAGATATTGTATATTAGCAAGTCAAACTGTAATTAGTTTCGAATTGTAAACAGGACAAAAGGAGGTGAAGTGAAAAGTTGTTCCAGGAAATTAGGAAATTTTCGAAGAACCATTGATCCTTAGAGCCAAGTTCCATAGCTTGTGGTCTTTCTTAAACCACCATTTAGTAGAAGACACCAGCTTCTGCTAGCCATTTGGTTTTTGGTCATCCCAAAACCACTAGATTCAAAGAGCACATTCAACCATTAACAACTATCCACTTCCATATTTCAACACTCTTATTGGACTCACATACACCCCTTCATATTAAAGGGGGGAATGTTCGAAACATAATCTGTTAGGGTTATGATATTTTGTATTATTCACTTGAGAAGGAATATGAAAAGTCTCAAGTGAAAAGGAATCATCATCAGGAGTCCAAGAGACCTCTTGGAAGATGAATCTAAAGGCCATAGATCATGTATTTCTATGTTTATTATATTAATAAAATTCATATCATGTTGATCTCCATTATAGTGTATTCTAACAATAAAAAACTTGAAATTCTCAAAGATTTATGTACTAAATCTGGTATCTAGATAAATACAAATAAAAGAAAGATGATGATTATTAAATCAAAACAAATAACATCTCCTAATTTTATTTACGATAATAACAACTTTGAAGAAGTTCATTTTCACAAGTTTTCTAAAATTGATTTTCATTGCAGGATAAATAGGAACCTAGAGTGTTGAAAAAAGAATCAATGGAGGTTAGAAAGTTGTAGAATTTTAGTTCTAAGAAATTTGTAACACTGTAGAATTTCGGGCTTGGGAAAAAATTAAGTAATGTAATATAATTCTATGTATATGGTCTTTTTATTTCATGTGTTTTTAAAGGATATATAATTGATAAAACGTAGATTTGTAGTATTAAATTTCAATAAAATAATTTTCAGTAAATGTGAGTATAAATTTTACAATATTTTTTACAAAGTAATTTAGATTTAATATTTAACCCTAGATTTATCAAGCATCAAGAAATATCAAATCCTTACAGATGTGAAATTTTTTGTCATTGCAAAAACTTATTGAACATTTGCATATTGAGAGATTTGATCCCTCTTGGTACTTAATCTAAAAATATGATGTGATGCTAGTGTTACACTTACTCACTTATTTGAAACACATATCCTCCATTCTAAGATGTATAATTTGTCTCTAAGTGCACATTTATTTATTTTTAATTTAAAATTTAAATTCATAAAAATATGATATTTGATCGTTTAAAGTTTAAAAAATAGTAAATTTTACATTTTCAATTACCAAAATAAAGCAAAAGTGTTACTCGTCTTCACATTTTCACCTTAACATTAGGGAGAGAGATGTAAACATACAAATTTCTTATACAAGAATAAAGACTTTAAGAATTATTCATGCAATAGTCCTCAATTGTTATTTTTTTCAGCCAAAAAAACCTATAATTAATTAATTAATTAGTTAAAATTAAATAATTTTTTTTTTTAATTTGCAATTTTATTAAAAAAAACAAAATTACATTTGATTGATTCCATAAGCATGTCTATTCCATTCAAGGACCAAAAAGTGTTATCTCCAGTTCCACACATATCTAACCTTTTCCATCATCATCATTACACAACACATATTCAAGTATATTCCTCCACAAAGGGGACAAACCATTCATGCAGTCATTATTAAAGACAAACCCTAATAAACAAAATATTACATCTATGTCTGAGAAAACAACTAGGATTCAAAATACAACCAAGCATGACTATAAATCATTTCCAGAAACCTACAAAATATGCCCTTGTTCATCAAAAAGAGGGTGTTAATACTCATTCAACCAATCCTCTTCTTCCTCCTAAATGAACTAATGACCAAAACCCATCAAAATCCGTACCTTTGAGAGGCCATAAAGAATTTGGTTCCTCTCCCTATAGACATTTTGAAAGGAAATATAATGAAAAACATGGTCAATTCCTTATAACTCATCAAATAAAGGCTAAAACATATAGGACAACACATAATTTTCCTTGCTCGTCCATTTGATCACAAGCATGGATTTAGCAAAAAATTTAAAAGAAGTGATTCCTTTCTCACCAATCAAAGCGAGGAAAAGCATTAGATCCATTAGATCTACATAGTTATTTGTAACCTGACCCAGTCCCACTCTAAAATTTATATCATGAGTCCCATTCATAAAGATAATACCACCAACACCACAAATCTAAGGATCCCCCTGGGGTGCACCATCAAAATAATCATGTGCCTTAATCTTCTTCGCATACTTTATAGCTACCTATTGAATAAGTTTTTCCAACTTCTATTGTTTGAAACTACTAAGAATACCCATAACCTGAAAAGAACATTGGATTTGAAGGATAAATATGTCCTCAAATAATGAAGCATTCATTGTGCCCCAGATACCCCAAGCTAGTACTAAAGGTAAATATTTAACCTTTTTTACATATGAATTCTCAGACCAAATATTCAAAAAAAATTCAACATAATTTCCTCTTCAAAGAATTTTAATTCCACTTAGAACGTCTAGCTCCTTATAGACCTATAATGAATAGGAACAATTTACATGACGAGATGAAATTTTGTCTCCTATTTGTCTTTACATAAGGGGAATCTACCAAGACCATGTGTCATCCTCTTCTATAGATTATCTCAAGTTAGAGATCTATTTTTAATCACCCGCCACATAAAAATACCATTATTTGAAGGGAATTTGAACTTCCCTAGAGATTTCCACCACCATATTAGATCCCCCAAAACTTCAGTTAGCAAAAAATATTTATAACTGATCGTTGGAGTATACTCCCCAATAGGATTCTCTGAATAAATGTTGTTGTATTCTTTCTAATTACTTCTATCATGGCTAGACCTGAGAATAGCAGTATATGCATCCCAAGAAACAACACATTATCCCCTAAATCCAACCCTATCAATAGAAAAACATGTATGTCCCCAAATAGAGGATAGCTCATGATTTTTTATCAAACCAAGATTAAAAAATCCTCTCTCCCTCATAAAAAAAAACCATGTTAAATAGAAACCTATAATCAACATTGTAACTCGTCCAGGGGTCCTTCCCCAATCTAACCGTTGACCCATAACCAACACTCCAAACCAATTGATTCCCAATTATATAAGGCTATAAAAATATGTTTTCCACATAAAGGATACACTATGAGTTCTCTTGATAGGATTTCTAATCCACTCTTTTACGACCCCCGGACCAATATACTTTTGTACTACAACCAAACACCATAGAACCTTACCTTGGATGATCCAATGTTAGCCACTTTACCTATAGGGATCCCCCTCTACTCCCTTCTCCCCGACCATAAAAAAATAAAACTTATTCTTCTAATTAGTTATATAACTCCTGTATGAATCCAAGAAAGAGACATCCAATAGCTAAGATTGCCTCAAGTATAGATTTTACCAACACAAGCTTGCCTCCCCTACATAACCAATTATGTCACCACATTGAGATCCTATTTTCCACCTTAGCAATTAACCATTTCCAATCATTCTTCATATAGTCATTTGGATTACTAACAAACCCTAAATATTTTAACCCCTCTTCTATCTCAATCTATCTATAGGGGAATATTTGAGATAATAACTCCCTATCTTATTCAGGAACACCCTTAAATAGAGACTATATATTAGCCCTCATTAACCTTCATTCTTGTGGCTAAAAAATAAAAATCCTTGATCTCCTTTAGCTTATTGGCCACATCTCTCATTGTCCCATAATATAAGATCAAAATGTCATCAAAAAAAATCAAATGAGGCAGAAAGAAAAAATCTTCAATATTAATACCTTTGAAAGATCCTAATCTATTAGCATCTAATAGAGCCTTGCTCATGCATTCTACGACTATTAGAAAAAACAAAAGAGATAAATGGCACCCCGTCCTCAATCCATGACTAGGACTGAAGAACATTGAAGCTACTTCATTTATCGAAATAAGGAAAGAGATAGTGGTCACACAACTCATAACCCAATCCAGGAAAGGAACACCAAACCCTAAGTGAATCAACATCATCCTCAAGCATAACCAACTAACCCTATCATAATCCTTGGAAAAATTCACTTTTACCACCATTTCCCTGAGATTCATAGTTTTTATGGTGTAATCCTTCATAGGCTACCCTAATTGCTTCATGAACATTCCTACCCTCCAAAAAAAAACATTGCTCACCTAGCATATATTTGGAAATAAAATATTTTACTCTTTTGGCAATGAGCTTTTCAATTATCGTGTAGATGCAATTACAAAGGGAAATGGGCATGTACTCTTCCAAGGAACATGATTAGCATATATAGGGATAATTTTTTTGAAATTTTATTTGAAAGGTGTAATAAATGTCCCACTATACCTAGATTCCTCAACAACCCTTAGAAACTCCTCCTCTAAAAGATCATAAAAACCCAAGAAAAATTCAATTAGAAAACCATCATGACCATGACTTTTATCCTTCTAGAAACTATGAAGTATAGTCTATAATTCTTCCCTGGATGCCTCCTCCATCAGCTCCAAGTTATCTTCTGCATTTACAAAGCTAGGAAAGAAAGATGGCATTCTAAACAACTCTGTAATGGAATCCCTATCCTTAACCTTACATATATTCTCAAAATTCTCCACTCCTTATTTGGCTATGTCCTCAAAATTGAAGACCTCCAAACTATATGGTATTTCCACTTTCCAAATAGTGTTTATATTCTTCCTATTATTTGCATAATGATGTAAATTATCATCACCTTTAGAGAGCCAAAGAGATCAACTTTTTGATATCCAGGAAACCTCTCACTCATCCAATGGCTTCCTTTTTTTATGTTCCAACAACTTCGCTTCATCTTTTGACATATCATATAAGAAACAAACCCCCCCC